>CAMOHE010004396.1:3026-13037 GCA_946598075.1 Artocarpus hirsutus
ATATATATATATATATATATATATATATATATTGTTACAAAAGAAGGTATATGCTCTAATGCTTTTCAATTTGTAATGGAGTCTAGCGGAGTCTATGCAGCGGAAGAGAAGAGTGAACAAGATTTAAGTTGATAATTATGATTATTTTTGATTAATTTCCGTAAAAGGTCACAAAATACATAATTTATAGCTTTTACATAATTTATAACTTTTTTAATTATAATCTAATAGAACTAAAACCGATTGAAACTGATCGCTACAAAATTGGCCAACTTTTTGTCGATTCGGTCGGCTCTCGATTTTGTTTTCTGAATACAACCTAAAGACCGACGAAATCTGACTAATGAACACCTGTAGTATCAAAAATTAAAATATAACATTTTATGTTTATACACATAAATTTGTGAATGATTTAGATTTGAAAAAAATGAGAGAAATTACAAGTTAATAACGATTTTAAAAAAACTTATAAAACTAAATAAAATGTTTTAAAATATTTAAACATATTTACAGTTAAATAATTTCTATTTACCTTATATTTATATGCAAATAATATATTTACTTTGAAATTTATATTTACTTCAAAAACAGTTTTGAAAAAAACAGTTTTGAAAAAATGTTATTTGACTATTTCTCCCTAGATTATACCTAAAGTGCTTTGGCAAGATCTTCTTCTTCAAATCCATTCCTAAAGTACTTTGGCAAGATCTTCTAATGAAAGAGGCATTTATTCCACTAGTTCATAGAGCATCTTAGCTACCACAGAGAGGGCAACAGATATGGTGAACAGAACTATTGAGCTTATAGTTTGTTTGGTTCTAATCGTCTATAATAAAAAAGCTTTCTATAGCTACAACGTAAAGCTCTAAGCAATTATAGTGTTTAAAATTAATATTAGTTCTAGCCATTGTTCCAACCGTAGGTGCCAAACAAAACTTAGACTGAAGAGCCCATCTACAATGACTATCCATCAGCCAGATTCTTTCTTCTGGAAGTCCACACTAATTTTAACAAAGACACTTCTCTAACACACTGATCCGCAATTATACATTAACAAGTTGTGATAGATTTAAATCTTCTGTCTAATTTTAGTGTCCAACCAATCATATTATAAGACGTTATTTAAAAAAGTTTAAAATTATGTTTTATTAAGTTTTACTTGCTTTTCATTAAATAAATAAAATGTCTTAATATGATTTATTAAACACTATTCAAGACATCAAAAATTAGACAGTCACTGCCTCCTAAAAGCGTCAATCACGTTACAACCACATCATTGGTCAATATTTCCTTAACCGTGCAATCCGAAAGCTTGCCATGGCATAGCCAGCCCAAGCTTTCACCTGCTGCGATCTTCCATGAGATCGCCAAGCCAGGCAAGAATTTCTTCTGTACCTAAAATTATAAATGATTTTGACAAATCTCTGTTAATAACAAATTTTTGATTGTGAGACAAAAAAATACCAACTTTTAGAACAGTATATATGTTAGGAAGTAATAACATGATAGAACTTTGTTTTAAATTGTTAAATATATATAGATTTTTACTTTTTATTTTTTATTTTTGATGTGATATTAACCAAGCTAATATTAAAAATAAAGCACTTTTATTGAGCTCCACAGAGCAGTGGCCCAAGCCTTCAAAGGGAATCCACCCTCCGTAAGTGCCCAAGCTAGTGTCCGCTCGTAACCAAAAACATTTTTGTAAAAACCATGATTTAGGATAGAACCATACGATAAAGGGCATAAAGCTTGTATATAGGTCTAATACAGTTTAAGATTTATTGTCATTTGAGATTTATTGTCATTTTCAACGTGAAATAGTGTCTAACCAACACACGATGGTCAAAGTCTTACTTTTGATTGTAAATTTAATCAAAATTATGTCTTTTGTAGATCTAACCCTTAAAAAATTGATATTTATGGATAAGTTATTTTTAATATTTCAATTGTTTAACCAAAAATTGAACAGAGTACTTCAATTTGAGACTTCACAACCCAACCCAATTCATGTTTTGCCACCTTTAGCTTCTTCTTCTAACAAATAGACAGCTTTCTTTCCTTCTTTTTTTCTATCTTTCTTTTTTTTAAAGAGTGAAAAAAACCCTGCGAACCAGACGCTTAAACCAATGGACGAGAATGCAAAGCTGACCAAGTCTTCCCAATGTCTCTCCCTCCCATTTTTATGAAACAACTGTCTCTCTCTCTCTCTCTAGTGGGGTTTCCTCAGACAAACTCCCACTCTCTCCTCCCAGACGCGGCAACACCGCCGCTTCTGATAGCTCTCTGCCTTCTCTCTCCTAAGAGCTCAAATAATGAAACCATCGCCATATTTTCTTCACCCTGTCATACTACCACTGCTTCTTCTCGTTTTGATTACATTCTCAAGGGTAGAGATCTGCTACGGGCAGGACTACGATGACACAGACATCGGCAAGCCCAAGACGGCCCCGCCACCGGAGGTGGAGGACTGCAACGGGATATTCGTGTCTTACACGTTTATTTCGCGGAAGAAGGAATTGCCGCACGTGAAGAACGTGTCGGCTCAGCCGTGGGCGTTCAAGGCCGAGGCGGGGGTGCTCAACGCCGGTAAGGAGGAGCTCAAGGAGTGGAAGCTCTTCGTCGGGTTCCAGCACGACGAGATACTCGTATCGGTAGACGGAGGCACCGTGGTGGATGGCGGGGAGTTGCCTATGGCCGTCGGCAACGGGACGTACTTCTCGGGGTACCCGTTGGCGGACTTGAAGACGGCGATTGAGACCGCCGGGGATTATGATCAGATTCAGGCCACCATCGGAATCACTGGCACGATGTTTGGGCTCAGGCCAAAGGCGGTCCCAATGCCGAAAACGATTCAGCTCGAGACTGATGGCTACAAGTGCCCGGCGCCTCACCTTCGTGGTGAGTTGTCTTTTGCAGTAGAGTGAATATTGATTTACTGTTAAGTTATACTTTTAATTATATTGAACTCATACATTAAGCATTGAAGCAAAAATAGATTAATATTTCGAAAGGTACATGTGGAGTTATGTGATCTTAAGATCGGGCAGAATCATATTCATTTCACCAGATGATCATTATGAGTTTTGTGTTTTTATATGCGCTTGTGAGTAACTTATACCAGGACACTCTTCTTTTTTAATATGTTAATTATGTTAATTCAAACGAGTTTCTAATCTTTTGATATATGGAAAAAAAAAAACTAAAAAAAAAAAGAAGCCATTACAAGAATAGGTTTTCATATAAAGTAAAGAGTAAAGCCATACTACGTAACATTGGGTTGTAAATATCAACCAAAAATTCTTGTAAACAGTGACACAACAAAATTTTTTGTTTTTTTAGGTGGGAACACTAGTCTCAGAAGAATTAGGGACAATATTTTTATAAATAAAAAGAATTGGTGAAGGTTGCCATCAGTGAAGTATGTTGCTTTTATTATTGAATTAATTTTTTAATGATTTGATTTACGATTCTCTATATTAAAATATTAATGTTTGATATAAAGTTATTTCTAGTCGCATATTATAATATTAAAAAATTAATTTAATAGCTAAAACAACGTGTTGGAGTGACGATGTAAAGTTACAAAGGTTTTCAAATAAATAAATAAATGAAAAGTTGAGAAAAATTCTGTCAAAATTAGAAAACTTAAGAAGGGACACGTGTCCACTAACTATGTTTGATTCTTACACTGCTAATAGAGCTTTTCAACGGTAAAGGTGGCAACATAATCAAACAATAAAACATTGTCAAGTACTTGTCTACGTACTTTTACTCTTCTTCCTCTTTCTCTTATTTTTATTTTTTATACTTTGGCCTAATTACAGGAACTAGCGCAATGTATGTATGTTGTAGGAGCGACCCAAAATACAAGGCAAAGACGATCGAAAAGACAAAGTTCCACCCCCGCCAAAACGGCGATCTATCCTTCACATACGACATCCTGCAGGCCTTCGGAGGAAGCTACCTTGCCCAAGTGACCATAGACAACAATAACGCCTTGGGAAGACTTGACCACTGGAACCTCACGTGGGAATGGAATAGAGGAGAGTTCATCTACGCCATGAGAGGAGCTTACACTCACCGCCATGACTCTGCCGCCTGCATCTACGGCCCCGCCGGAGCCTATTACAAAGACCTTGATTTTTCTCAGGCAAGAATATACAAAGTTAAAATTTAATTTTGATACTAATGTATATATGAGTACTACTTTTTTTTTACTATTCATGAATAATTATGTCTTATAATATGTAAATTCCATAACTTAAAAGTAGGATTTTTATCGTTTTTATACTTGTGCTTTAATGAGACATCATATTTGATGTAGAAAATATTAAAAAAAAAAACGTTTTGTATTTTTTAAAAATATCACTCTAGTATCCTGAGTTTTTATTTTGGTGATGAACTGTAAAAAGAAACTTATTTTTGTTTAGGTTTTAGGGGGTAAATTTTTTCATTATCCAATACTTACCCTTGCTCATGATCTCAGGTGATGAACTGCGAAAAGAAACCCATAATCGCCGACCTCCCAGCCGATCGAGCCCAAGATGAGAAGATCGGAAAACTCCCATTCTGCTGCAGAAACGGAACTCTCTTACCACCCCAAATGAACTCTACCAAAGCAAGGGCAATTTTCCAGTTGCAAGTCTACAAAACCCCACCTGATGTCAACAACCGGACCTCCATCTACCCTCCTCAAAAGTGGCAAGTTGACGGCATCCTCAACCCGAATTACAAATGCGGGACCCCGATTCGTGTCGACCCGACTGAGTTCCCCGACCCCTCGGGCCTCCAGTCGATAACCACCGCCATCGCCAGCTGGCAAGTCGTATGCAATATTACCCGCCCTAAGACCAAGCATTCGCGTTGCTGTGTCTCTTTCTCTGCATACTACAATGACTCTGTCGTCCCCTGCAACACCTGCGCTTGCGGGTGCGGCCAGGAGACGACAGATAATGATATAACTACGACCGCGTCTACGACTACGTCCTTGACATGTGACCCAAATTCACAACCATTGCTGCTTCCCCCCGAGGCACTTCTCGTCCCGTTTGCGAACCGGACGGAGAAGGCGAAGGCATGGGCTAGGTTAAAACACAATACTCTTCCAAAAAAACTGCCTTGTCCAGACAATTGCGGGGTTAGCATAAATTGGCACATCAATACCGATTACAAGAGCGGATGGACGGCCAGGATCACCTTATTCAACTGGCTGAATGACTCTTTCGACGACTGGTTCGCCGCGATTCAGATGAAGAAGGCCTATCCCGGATATGAAAATGTTTACTCCTTCAATGGGACTAGACTTCCAGAGTTGAACAACACCATTTTCTTGCAAGGATTGCCAGGCTTAAACTACTTGATGGGGATGACAAATGGGGCGAACCCTAGGACCGACCCTAGGGTTCCAGGGAAGCAGCAGTCGGTGATCTCGTTCCTGAAAAAGCGGACACCGGGGATTGATGTCCGCCACGGGGATGGGTTTCCGACGAAGGTATTCTTCAACGGGGAGGAGTGTGAGCTTCCGACGCAATTTCCAACTAGTGGATCCGGCAGTAGGACGGCTGGAGCTGTTGGCCTGGTGTTGCCGGTTTTGGTTGCTATGACTTTTGTCGTGGTCGTTAACCGGCATTTGCATTGATAATTTATATACAGCTTTCCGGGGGTTTGTTTTGGTAAAGATCTTCTGTTATTATTAACAAAACTTAACTAGATAGGTAACATTTAATAATAACAAAAGTTAACTAGATAGGTAACAATCAATATAAGTTAATTTTTCTGTTTGCTAATCCATATTACGTGGAAAAAAAAAGTTTCTTCTAAATTCATAAAATTCAAAATCAAGAATGATTTTTTTCCTTTTTTTTTTTCCTTTTCCCTTTTTCTTCTGATATATGAATTCAATTTTCCTTTTTTTTTTGTTGGTAGAAATTTAATTTTTCTTTTAGATCTAAGGAGAATTGGTCATTTCACTCTTGGTTTTATTATCTACAGTCTAAACAAGTCCTTGCAAAGGCAATAGTTAGTAGTAGCATTAACAAATATTGATTTTGGACGTTTTGTTTGATTTGCCAAATTATTGATTTATAATTATCTTTTTTTTTTTTGGGGTATATGCAGTAGCCACGGGTGACAATGAGCTCACAACATATAGCTAATTGGAGAAGGATTGAGCTTGAGAAAATTCACCATATTAAATCAGGAACCTGCCTTTATCATGATCACTTAATTTGAAGCCCTTTGTTGTAGAAGATGTTGATCATGAGAAGACTGATAAACTTACCCAAAAAAAAGGCGGCATGATATGGTAACTTGTATGGGAGTTTATCCAGCATTGTAAAAAGCTAGTTATATAGCTATATATGTCGGAACTTGGATGGATTGTCAAAGTGTCTGAAGGTTTATTATTTCTAGTAGATTCTTTGGGTTTTTTTTTTTTTTCACTTGTATTATTACTACTATGTAACTCTTAGGAAACAGTTCAATTTAAAGAACATTCAGGGAAAGAAAGATTTATTTAAAAAAATCTCAAAGGGTGCGTCATTCTATTACTCACACAAGAGTAAGATTTTTTTATTCCTTCAATAAAAATAAGATTTTTATTGCTATATTATTATCAATAAAATTACTTTTAAGAACAAAAGCATTTTACCCATTAATACACGCCCCACCTTAAACAAAATTATTCTCTCTGAAATCTTATTGTGCACATGAAAGAACCTCAATAAAAAAGTACGTGAGTTATTTTTTCTTCAAAATTCTTATTTTTGTAATCAATTTTATTGTTTTATATGACCTAATTATATAAGTTATTGCAAATTATTTGATTCATACGTTTTTATTTGGTCTGATATAAAGACCTTTTTTTTTTTTTTTAAGGAAACTGACATTCATTGAATACCCAAAATGTCTGATAGCCCAATTGAACCAATGAACAACGGAACAGAATTAAATCAAGCTAAATCCACAGAATTTGGGCACTCGCCCAGATGAGGAGAAAACAGTCAAAAGATCGGCTTTGACAGAGCGCACAGAATGTCTCCCGGCCGCTGATGGCTTCCATACATACCTTACCGCCCTCCTGATCCCTACTGGTTCTTGCCTCGAAACTATTGGCCATAATAAAATCACCCCACATGCATCCTGCTGAGTTTACACTTCATCTGCTTCACGTAATCTACCTTCAAAAAACCCGCTTGTTCCTTGCAGGCCAAATGCTCTCCAGGCAATAAAAGTTATATTTCGTCTTCTTTAAAATTATAAAATTATGTTCTATTCCACTAAAGTTCTATATCTTTACATAACTTTTTTTGACAATATCAATATATGCTTTACCCTCAGACTATTTTTTTTTTTTTTTGGCTTTGGCCCTTGTAACAAAGGCCATACAGCAGTAGAGCGCCACACTACTTGAGCCTCCGTACAATACCATAAAGCATGGAAGGTATCTTCAAATTCTCCCCATATTTCGGAACCGCCTGGCCAAATGAAGTCGAACAGGAATCGCATCACAGAAAGCATGCCATACTCATGGATCTTAACCTTTCTAGGAATTCTGGCCCCTAATAGCGACTTCCACTAATGGGTATCTCCACTCCTAATTGAACCACTTGCCTGATTGTTGCAATCCATTTTAAGCTTATAGCACGTTTAACAGAATATCAACCCCGCTTGTCAAACTACAAAATCATCTCTTTTTTATTTATGTTAAGCGGAGTACTGCATGTAACATCACGCTCTAGAGGCAACTATAAAGAAATGTTTTTAAGTGAAGGAAAAACAAATTGCTTGATTTATATCTAACCCTTGTGATTTTCTAGCGATTATAGTTTCTCGTCATAAAATTCAAAGTTTTATTAAATATTAAAAAAGAAGAAAAACTATTGCCTAATAAATTGGAAAAGAAAATTGTCGGCAAAGAACATTGTGAGTTTGGTTGATGGGTGAGTGGAAAAAAAAAAAAAACAGTTAAACACTATTTAGGTGTACGGGTTTTTTGACAAAAAGTATAATAGGAGATATCAATAGATACACATATATCGAAAATGAAAGCATAAGAACACACTTTAATCATTCATTAGGGGTATGGTTATATTTTTCTTGTAAAAAGGGTAAATCCAAATTTTTTTTAAAAACTAAAGGGGCAGAAGTCTAGGTCTCATCTAATGGCTATTGTGCTTTTATTTATTACTAGTCAGAAACGCGCCCTACGTATTATTATTATTATTATTATTATTATTATTATTATTATTATTATTATAATATGTTGATACAATAATTGGTAATAGACACATAGTCACACCTTAAAGTACATATATAAAGCCTATAAGGATAAAATAAAAGAAAAATAAAGGGGTAATATAGAAGGGGATATAATGTTGTATAAAGATAAAGACAAAAGAATAAAAAGAATAAATTGAAACAAGAAAATGAAAGAAAAAAATTAAATGGAAAAAACAGAGATAGTGAGTATTAAAGCATATTATCAGTTTTGTACACATTCCATGAATGTCACGTGTTATATACGTGGAGATTAATTTTGTATACTCTATCGAGTGTCAAAACAAATTATAGAGTATATATTTTTGAGAAAATAATCATTGAAAGAGTTGAGTAAAATATGTTTAAAAAAGAGACATTTGAAAAAAAAAAATTAGCATACTAAATAGGAAAAATTATGAGGATCATTTTAACATAAGGATATATTTAAAAGAAAATATTTTAAAAAAAACAAAGTCAAAAAAGAAAATGCATCTCAAAGAAACGTATGGTAAAAATAGTAAAGTGTATAAAAGCATTGGGAGAAAAACCAAACAAAAAAGAAGAAAAAAAATTAGAAAAAGTAAAAGTAAAGAAAACAAGAAAAGATAACAAAAAGAAAAAGAAAAAGGATTAGCTAACATGTGGTACAAAAAAGGACGAGTGACCAAAGTTCTTTTGGCTATTTTATTTTAGATACTAGCTAGAGACGTGGGGTAAACCTATTGGGTTTAATTAAAATTTTTGTTACGTAAAATATGAACAACTCATTTTGTTTTTTTTTAACTTTATAAAACTCGCATTGTATTTTGCTGTGGAAAATAAACGTTTTTATGCCAATGTTGGCACATTATGAGAATAGATGAATACATTTGAGAATTGTTTTCCTATAGGAGAAAAGTTAAATAAAACAAAGAGAAAAAAAAAAGGAAAAACAAAGAGGAAATGCCATATGGCAAATGGAGAGGGAAGGGACAAAAAGATGCAATTAGCACCAAAGTAAAGATAAAAGTAATTGAAGAGTTGTCTTAACTTAATCATGTACACTACACGTACCGAGTCATTCTTTAGTTTTTTTGGATACACTCTGTGATGTGTTTTTACTTGGACATTTGTTAACATTTGTTAACAGTTTTTGAAAAACCGTCGCAAAATGTGCGTTATCCTGTTCTAGTATTGTGCCCCCTCTTAAATTCAATCCCAACAACCTATTCACGCCTTTAGTGGTCAAACTAAAAATGTTGTAATAATTTAAATTTTATATGTATAAAAAAAAACCAAAGACTTACGTGATACAAAAAAAAAAAAGGTCCTACTGCACGGATGCTGCCGATAAAACACTGTTTTTAATTATTAAATCTGATCAAAAATTATTATTTTTTTAACGGCTAAAACTTTTAGAAATGTATTAATAGGTGACTTTTCGGATATCCACCATAGAAATTGCTCAATGGTTTTTAGTATTTTGACTAAATCTAACAATGAAAAATGTGCATACCAGCATGTGTTCTTACCAGATAAAGACCCAAATCATTGTTCATGTGGAAGAGGATTCTGCAAAATCAGAAGTATATGGTTCTTTCTCAAATCATTTCCACAAGAATAAAAAGAATACATAGCTTCATTGACGGGTTCAAGACCCAAGATATCTTTTTTTTCCCCCCTTTCTTTTTGGTGCTTTTTATCAAATTGTTACAGACAACAACAGATGGCTACATACAAAGTAGGATTTGTGTAAGGCCTTTCTTTTTC
>CAMOHE010004401.1:2415-23331 GCA_946598075.1 Artocarpus hirsutus
AGCAATCGCGCATGTGGGTAATGTTGTGGGCGAACTAATTTGAATTTTTAGCTCATTTTTTTACCCATTTAATCATATAATTTTAATAATCGTTTAGTCAATTATGTGGGCCATATTTTAACACACTCGCCACACCGTTTGGCTCTCGACATGGTTCTTTTTTGGTTGGCTTCCGATATGTGTTTGACTTTATTTTGTTTGTACTCTAGCTATATTTATTTTTTTAGGATTGTCATGCAAGAGTTGTTTCTTTGCGGTGTTTGTAGTGCATATTGTAGGTCTTTTTGTCTCGACCGTCTAGAATTATTTGAAAGAACTACTTACGTATTTAATATTTGATACGCCCCTGTGTTTTCCCGTCGAGAGAACCAAGTGCATGTTTGTTCACTTTTTGTGCATCATTAGATTAAACTGCTGAAATCAATCATTTGTTGGAGTTGAGTGCTTTGGTACACTCGAGATTTATATTGGTGTGTGTGTGATGTTTTTTTTAATACAAATTACCTATTTAAAAAAAAAAAGGGTAAGAAAAATAGTTGCGTGTCAGATTAAGCTCTACTTAAGGCTAGCGCTTGGTAGAGGGACGGCTCTCTTGAAGACCCATGTGTGTGGACCATAACGCAAAATTGGAGACATTAAAGATAAAAGCAACAAAGCACAAAAATGATTTTGAAGAGTAGGGTCACTTTTTTTTTTTCCTTTCGTAAATGCACTCACCCATCATGCCACATGGTCCAATTTTTGCTACACACCATGTGACCTTTTTCTTATCTTTTTCTCCAAGGCGGTTTACATTGTCTTCCAACTTAACACCTAATTATTTTTCTCTTGTAAATGGAGAAAAGGTGTCTTTTTTTTTTAAGAAAAAATTGACCCTTCTTAAGAAAAGAAGTGTCGAGACAATGATTCAAAACTGACCCTTCATGTGAGAAAAAAACTAAAGTTGTAAAACGTCAAGAACTAGCTTATCAGCAAAAATTGGCAAGAAGGAATGGTCACGTCTTTTGCGAATTAGAAAATTTTAGCAACACGACAACATGAGTTTCGTCTTTAATTTTCGTGGCTTCTTGACTTGGAATTCCCCCTTTTAATCATATCCACGTTATCCCTAAAAAGGGAAAATGAGGAAATAGAATTTTTAGGAGGTCCAATTAAATGTAATAGCAAATATTAAATAGAAAATTAAAATGTGTTCAGCAATCTAGGTTCAAAACATTAGTTTGAACCATTATGCTTCAAAACATTGTAGCATATGAGTGTTTGAACTATTTTAGTCCGAAACATTGTAACATATGAGAGCTTTATACTATAACTTATTTTTGTTTCACACTATAGCATGTTAAAGTTTTAAACTCTTTGTGTTCAAATTATTGGTTTGAACCAAATTTTCCAGATGCCTCTTTAGTAAATAAAAGATTAGCATAAACAGATATGTTGACATATAAATTTATTTATTGATGGAGTCAGAAAATCTTTTGAAGAAGGTGTGATAGGATGAAAATTTTGATTTAAAATTACAACATAATTATATTTTTTAACTTTGTCCCTTTATTTGCCTTTACTTTATCTATTTTGTCATGTTTTTGAATAAACTAAACATGCAATAAAATTTAATTCACTTTTAAAATTTAAAGTCTTAAAATTATAAATTTTCATAGTACTATAGGCGGTTTTTTATTTATTTTAGTTTGTATCATGAAAAGATTTTAAAGTTAAAACATGAGTTGTATTGAAATATTTTTAAAAATCCGCATGCAATTGATAAGATTTAAGGAGAAACGAGAAATAGTGAAAATAATTTATAAATGGACAAAATTAGAATGAGTTATTGGGCTTAGGGATGACCGCCATCTCTCTCGACCTAGTGTAGCTCCACCAATGCATTCATTCTCTTTTTTCTTTATCTATCTCTCTCTCTCTCTCTCTCTCTCTCTCTCTGCTCTCTGTAGCCGAATCTCATGAGCGCATCAAAGGACCATGGGTGCAGCCCAAGTGCACTTCTAACGATTATGAAAGAAGTTGCATTCCGGGAGAAGGATCATATAGCTGACCAAGAGGTAACTTTTTGGAAGGAAAAGAGATTTCAGATTTTGTTGAGAAGATCAAAACAAATATTTCCAAATAGTAAACTTTATCTCTTTCTACACAATAGAGGATTAGGGACGAGAGAGAGAGAGAGAGAGGAGAGAGGAAGATAGAACGGGGCAAGAACAGAGGGAGAAAGAAGAAGAAAGAACAAAGCAAAGGAAAAACAAAAAAAAAAAAAAAATCAAACATTCATTACAAATATCTTTAAAACTGCTATTTACTTGTAATTACTTTTAGAAATATGCTACTTGCAACAATTTCTTTTATAGGGGCTGTTGGGGAGAAACTTTACATATGAAAACCATCATCAAATCCTAAAGTTCATGTTAATTCATCAAAAATTTTAACAAAAGCATACCTGAATCTATTTGAATAGTTAAATTTTGGATCTTGGTCTTCTGAGTCAGTACAGTTTCTCTAAGAGGAAGTTTTTCTCTCTTTTTCAGTGATAGAATGTCAGAAAAGATACGTATCGTATGACTCAAGAACCATAACCTTTTTATAAATTATTCCTTAATTTGTCTTAGTTCTATTTTGGCTTATCAAAAAAATAAAAATTAAACTTTTGGTCTCTACATATAATTTTGTG
Source organism: Artocarpus hirsutus (assembly GCA_946598075.1). NCBI lineage: Eukaryota > Viridiplantae > Streptophyta > Magnoliopsida > Rosales > Moraceae > Artocarpus > Artocarpus hirsutus. The sequence goes on from CAMOHE010004401.1 coordinate 5,093, forward strand.
CCCACATTTTATAAGATACTTTAAAACTCAAAACTTTACACTTTATTATATCACTTTAATTAAGCTAATCTTATCTGATAGCATTAATACACATTTATTTAATATATTAGCCTATACTTTATTGAAATTAATTTCAACAGCGGCTACCTATCATTTAATAGATGGCTGATTATTTCTTCAAAAAAAAAAAATGTTTTGGTAAATACAGCTTTTAAACTCAAATCTTTTAAGAGCATTTCTAATGAAATGAACAGAGTAATATTAATATTACTGTACTATATCTAAACATTGCAGTTATCAAAATACTAAAATTAGCACACCCGCTTCTTTCGCCTTCCAAAACTATTAACGTTACTAGTTAATGAGGTACGTGCCTGAGGCACATTGCACGTCCTCCTCGTATAATATATATATATATATATATATTCTTTTTTTTTCTTTCATGAGGTTCATTAGGTATAATACCCCAAAGTTAATTAAATGATATTAGGATGTAAAATGGTGGATCAGTGTGTCATACTAAGTGTTTTAAACTCAAATTTATCATTTTATGAAAATTAAGAAACTTTGTGTTATTTTACTTTTTAATGATTTTAAATTATATTAAGTTGTTTTAATTGTTAATTGAAATTTTAACAAAGTAATTTGATTTAAAAACAGTGTACTGTTGCACACAGTCCTGTGCAACTACTTCTCTCTTTCCTTTTATTTATATCTCACTCTCCCTCTCTCTTTCTCTCATTTTCTCTCTCCTCTCTCTCGCTCGTCTCTTCCTCTCTCTCTCTTGGTCACTCACTCTCTCTCTCTCAATCTCTCAAAATTTTTGAAACAAAATTCAATCTCAAGCTTCAGGTTAGTGGATTGAAGGCTCGGGAATGCGATTGAGCAACCACAAACTCGATTTAAAGCTTTGATTCGAAGTTAGTTTTAAATTTTCCAAACTTTTTCAATTTTTTAAATTTTCTTGCATTTTAAAATCTAAGCTTTTTTAAGCTTAGAGAACCTTCAATCTAGGTTAAATGAACTTAGATTAGCTAGAATACAAACTTGGTTTCATCAAAAATGGATTTGAATCAAGATTTTTCATTTTTCTCTAATTTTTCTAATTTTTGGGTTTTTTCAAAAATCATGTTTAAAACTTTTTTTAATCCATTAAAAAGTAAGTTACTATGTTTTTCTGTTGTTCATGATCATTATCCATGCCTGAGAATTGAGAAAACAAGTTAGATTTGAAGATTTGGGCTCGGGGAAGCCGAGACCCGTGCGTGAAAATTTATGAAATTTTCCATATCAGCAGGCCGAAGTTTGAGTTCGGCAGGCCGGATTCATGCGTTCGGCAGGCCGGATTCATCCGACCGGCAGGCCGAACCTAGAAATGTTTGGCCTACTGGACTTGGATTTCCGGCAGGCCGAACTACATAGTTCGGTCGGCCGAACCAGGGCGACTGGCAGGCCGACCGGGCATGGTGCAATTTTTGTGATTTTCAGCCGTTTTCACTGTTTTGAACCCCGATTGAAATTCCAACCTTATAAAATGATTTTATAAACCTAAGTGGCACACTAGGACAACATGAGATGATTTAATAATCTAGGATATCTTAGGTTAGATACTAATAGACCTAGTTTTCATTTAAGGTTATGCATAGATCCGCGGAGCTAACGTATAGCGGACTAGGATTACGATGTGGGACACCGGTATGAGTAATGAGGTAGGACTTCTACCCCTTCCTTGGTAGCTAGTTTTAAATGTTTTGGCCAAAAAGGAATTTTTAACAAAAAGTTTTCAAAATAATGGTTGAAAATACATCTTTATTGACTGATTTCATAAATGGTAGAATTGAGGTAATTTTTATAATAAACCTCATAATAAATGTAAATGATCATATTTGGTAAAAAGATATTTTAATAATCATGAAAAGATATATATATATATATATATATGTTTAGTGCATGATGCCATATCAGAGATCGAGTCGTGTAGTATGCGATCTTGGGGGCAGGTTTCGAAACCCAGCTAGGCCACTACGGTGGTGAATTACATATGGTTTGCCCAAGAAAAGAAAATGGTGTTCTTTCTGGTCTACCTATTAAACTTATTTTTAGTAAGGAAAGCTTTTATTAAATTTTCATCTATTTATTTGTTTGTTCTAGTTCATTTTCTATATATTTATTTGATTAATGAAATTTCTTTTAAAGTTAAATATTTTCAAAATTATAGTCCTACTGAGCTTTTCGCTCACGTTTTATTTGTTTTTAAATCTTGTCCCATAAGTGGATATCAGCTTAGGATCGGAGAAGAGTCCGCTGACCGGACTTGCGACCAATAGAAGATTTTGGTAGGTTGTATTATAAAAATTCAAGGCATGTAAGATCTTAACTTTTCTTTCATTCTGGACTGTCGTTGTATCGTAATATTGACAGTACTGTGTGTGTGCACAAGATGTAGACCAGTGGGACCCATTGTCGCCTCACCTCATATTTTGTTTATTTTTACTGTTTCTTTATTGTTTATTTTATTATTCTCATTTGTTCAAATATTATAACTGCTTGTTTTAAGTAAACAATTTTAAAATTATTACATTTTTACTATTAAAATTAATTGTAAAACTCAATTTTTAATTAAATCTTTATTTAATTAACTTAATTAATCTACCACGTCACCTCCTGTACTCCGGGGTGTGATAGAATGGTATCAGAGCTCAATGAAATTGTACACACATAGGTACGACAATGAAATACCACTGACAGTCCAAATTTTGTTTTCAGAAGTGAGAGAATGTCACCTAGACGTCGCTCGACAGCCGATGCCGAGTTTGAAAATAATGAGGGCTATTTTTGCTGCATTTTGGCAAATGGCAACAAGGGCAAGACCTAACGATTCCAAGGCTGGTTGCCAGCATTCGTACTTTAAGAAGTTTTGATGTGCATTTGTACCGACTTTCGATAGAACTGGGGACCCACAGGTGGTGAAATATTGACTAAATTCGATCATGAAGCATCTGGATACTCTCGGTGTGCCAGCGGAGTATTGTGTGGAATTTGCGGCATATAAGTTCAAGGGTAGTGCTAATACATGGTGGAAGCAATCTAAATGCCCAAAGAATAATGGTAATATCAGTTGGGATAGATTCGAGGAGCTATTCTATGATCGCTATTTTTCGCAGGGATACAAGGATCATAAGGTGGCAGAATTCTATAGGTTGTAGTAGGGAGATATGTCAGTTCGGGAATATGAAGCGAAGTTCAATAAATTGGCTAGGTTTGCTCCCTCAATAGTGGCATCGGAGCATGAGAAGTCTATCAAATTTCAGGAAGGACTCAAAGCTCCAATTCGACGACAGATAGTTGCCCTGCGACTCAGGAACTTTGGAGAGCTTGTGTCATCAGCAATATCAGTGGAGAATAATTACGCGCAGTACCGTGAGAATCGAGCCAAGACGTCAAGAGGACCACAGAGGAGCGGCAGGAGGAGCGTCAGTAGTCGACCAACTCTGGGAAAGAACAAGCAGGGTGGCGTGAACAGCGGTAGCAATAGTTCATCCAGCAGCGGGCGCAGCAACCCCTACAGTTTCCATTGTCATTTTTGCCAGCAACCAGGACATATCAAGAAGAATTGCCCAATCAGGAGTGCCCACCTAGGATTTCAGACCGGAGAAGGAGCTAGTCGTCAGCCTCAACTTCAGACTCTACCTCACCCTTAGCTTCCATTCCATCAATTCTCTCCTCAGCAACTGCCATATTCAATGCAAGGGCACCAACCGCAGATCTTTCAGCGTAACGTCCCTCAGTATCGAGCACCGAGTACAGCGAGTGTGCAGTCGCCATCATCGCAGCAGTATCGGCCAGCTAACCCAGGATCCAGCAGTGTTAATAGAGGAATAGGGAAAGTTCTAGTACAGGTTCACATGATGACATCGGGAAGTTCAAATGCCCAGACGAGTAACGCAGTTGTCGATGGTACGATTGCGGTTTCTTAGTCTTTAGCACACGTGTTATTTGATACTGGTGCCACTCATTCTCTCATTTCAAGCTCTTTTGCACATGCCTTGGGATTAGAGATAGAAGAGTTTGACGAACCCTTAGTTATAACTTCACCCTTGGGGCGGGAATGTGTGAATAGTGTCTGTAAAGCTTGTAAAATAAAGATTGGGGATGGGATTTTGAAAAGTGATTTGATTGTAATCCCTATGAGAACCTATGATGTAATCCTAGGGATGGACTGGTTGTCCAGATACAGTGCAGTGGTGGACTGCCAACTTAGGAAAGTAACCCTAGTGTCTGATAGGGGGACGGTGATCACCTACCAGGGTGGTGGTGATCGGTTAATGAGTGAGCATCGTGTTAGGGCATGTCTCAGAGGGCGGAAGAACATAGTTTGTTACGCTATCTTCATGGATTTAGAAGGAGAGCCTAGTGATTCAAGAGGACGTGCAGTGATTCCAGTAGTAAATGAATTTGAGGATGTCTTCCCCGACGAGCTACCAGGGTTACCAACGCATCAAAAAATCAAATTTGGTATTGAATTATTTCTAGGAATAGCACCGATGTCTATAGCACCTTACCGGATGGCATCGACAGAAATGAAGGAACTCAGGAAGCAACTTTAGGAACTTGCTGATAAAGGATACGTTCAGAATAGCACATCACTGTAGGGAGCACCGGTTTTGTTTGCAAAGAAACTTGATGAAACTCTCAGGTTGTGCATAGATTATCGGCAGCTGAATCGAGTCATAATGAAGAATAAGTATCCTCTGTCCAAGATCGACGATCTATTTGATTAGTTAGGAGGCTTACGGTACTTCTCGAAGATAGACTTGAGATTAGGATATCATCAACTTAGGATTAAGGAAGAGGACATTCCTAAGGCAGCTTTCAGGACTCGATATGGACATTTCAAATTTCTAGTAATGTCGTTTGGATTGACGAACGCTCTGGCAGCCTTCATGGATTTGATGAACAGGATATTCAGGCCTTAATTGTACCAATTCATGATTGTGTTCATTGACGACATCTTGGTTTATTCTAAGACTTAGGAGGAGCATGAGCAGCATCTTAGGATCGTGCTTCAAACTCTACGGGAGCATCAGTTGTATGCCAAGAAGGAAAAGTATGAGTTCTGGTTAACAGAGGTTACATTTCTAGGTCATGTTATCTCCGAGCATGGTATCTCAGTGGATCCGTCAAAGATAGAAGCCATAGTGGATTGGGAATGATCGAGGAATGTGGCAGAGATCAACAGCTTCTTGGGACTTGCAGGATACTATAGGAAATTTGTGAAAGATTTTTCGAAGATAGCAGCACCATTGATGAGGTTGATTAGGAAGAATATCAGGTTCGAGTGGAACGAAGAATGTGAGTTTGCTTTTCAAGAGTTGAAGAATCGGTTGACTTTAGCACCAGTATTGATCATTCCCAATAGCGATGAGCTGTATGAGGTTTATACGGATGCTTCAGGACGTGGACTTAGATGTGAGTTGATGCAACATGGACGCGTGGTAGCATATGGATCGAGACAGTTACGACCTCACGAGCGAAATTACCCTACTCACGATTTGGAGCCTGCAGCTGTGATTCATGCGTTGAAGATTTGGAGATGTTATTTGTTCGGGGCAACATTTCAAGTTTTCTCTGACCACATGAGCTTGAAGTATTTGTTTACTCAGAGGGATTTGAACTTGAGGCAGCGAAGATAGATAGAATACATGGAGGATTACGATTTCACGTTGCAGTATCATCTTGGGAAAGCTAACATCGTCGCAGATGCGCTTAGCCAAAAAACTTCAGGGATACTTGCTTGTTTGGCTCTTGAAGATTGGAAAAGGGATGCAACAGTAAGTGTGTTTGGACTATAGTATCATGAAAATTACGATCGCATTTCGGTATATCACATGGAGACGACCCCAGCTCTTATTCAGATGGTGAAGCAGAATCAATGGCAAGACCAGCATCTTCAGGGAATCTGGACGCGAATTCAGAACGGAGAGCAGTTCGAAGAATGGAGGATACATGTAGATGGATCGTTGTACTTCAGGGAGCGTCTAACGGTTCCAGCTATTGCAGAAGTAACGAAGGTCGTCATGAACGAAGCTCATAAGTCTCAGTTCGCCATTCATCTAAGGAGTACAAAGATGTATCGTGACTTAAAGAGGCTATTGGTGGAGAGGTATGAAGAAGGACGTTTGAGAATACGTGGCCAAGTATATGACTTGTCTTCAGGTCAAAGCCGAGCATCAGAAGCCAGCAGATCAGGTTCAGCCACTTCCTATTCTAGGATGGAAATGGGAGCACGTGACGATGGATTTTCTTACCAGATTGCCTAGGATGGAGCAGCGGCACGATGCGATTTGGGTTGTGGTCGACAGATTAATGAAGTCAGCTCATTTCATTCCGTTCAGATCGACGTATTCGAGGAGGATTCTTGGGGAATTGTATCTACAGAACATAGTGCGATTGCATGGAGTTCCTTTGTCCATCACATCGGATAGGGATACCAGGTTTAATGCCAAATATTGGAGGAGCTTTCAGGAGGCCATGCCTATAGATTTGAACTTTAGCACGACATTTCATCCTCAGACCGATGGGCAATCTGAGTAAGTTATCCAGATCCTCGAAGACTTGTTACATGCGTGCGCATTGGACTTCGGCAGGAACTGGAAGAAATACTTGCATTTGGTGGAGTTCGCATACAACAACAGCTATCGATCGAGTATTGGTATGGCAACGTTTGAAGCATTATATGGACGACGGTGTCGATCGCCAGTATGTTGGGCCGAACCAGAAGATAGAGTTATTCTTAGACCGAAAGAGATTCGTGATAGTAACGAGAAGATCGTCGTGATTCGGGATCGACTGCAAGCAGCTCAGAGTCAGCAGAAGAGCTATACAGATAGAAGATGTCAACCTTTGGAATTCAAGGTTGGAGACTTTGTTCTTTTAAAGGTATCGCCTCGCAAAGGCATTTTTTCGATTCGGGGAAAAAGGAAAACTCGCGCCAAGGTATATTGGACCGTTCGAGATTATTCAACGTGTTGGTGTGGTTACTTATCAACTCAACCTTCCTCCAGAACTTTCGCATATTCATGATGTATTTCATGTGTCGATGCTTCAGAAGTGTCCACCTGAGCAGGATAAGATTATTTCGTTCCAAGACGTACAGATTTAGGAAGACACGACGTATGAGGAAATGCCAATCCAGATTATCGATCGTAAAGTGATTAGTTTGCGTCGTCGTGAGATTCTGTTAGTTAAGGTTGTGTGGCAGCATCACGGGGTTGATGAAGCCACCTGGGAATTAGAATCAAGTATGCGGGAGCTGTATCTGCATTTGTTTTGTTTTTGAATCAATTTGTAAATTTTGAGGACGAAATTTCTTTTAGGGGTGGAGAGTTGTAACACCCCGAAGTTAATTAAATGATATTATGATGTAAAATAGTGGATCAGTGTGCCATACTAAGTGTTTTAAACTCAAATTTATCATTTTGTGAAAATTAAGAAACTTTGTGTTATTTTACTTTTTAATGATTTTAAATTATATTAAGTTGTTTTAATTGTTAATTGGAATTTTAACAAAGTAATTTGATTTAAAAACAGTGTACTGTTGCACACAGTCCTATGCAACCACTTCTTTCTTTCCTTTTATTTATATCTCACTCACCCTCTCTCTTTCTCTCATTTTCTCTCTCCTCTCTCTCGCTCATCTCTCCCTCTCTCTCTCTCTCAGTCGCTCACTCTTTCTCTCTCAATCTCTCAAAATTTTTGAAACAAAATTCAATCTCAAGCTTCGGGTTAGTGGATTAGAGGCTCGAAAATGCGATTGAGCAACCACAAACTCGATTTAAAGCTTTGATTCGAGGTTAGTTTTAAATTTTCTAAACTTTTTCAATTTTTCAATTTTTTTTGCATTTTGAAATCTAAGCTTTTCTAAGCTTAGAGAAGCTTTAATCTAGGTTAGATGAACTTAGATTAGCTAGAATACAAACTTGGTTTCATCAAAAACGGATTTGCATCAAGATTTTTCATTTTTCTCCAATTTTTCTAATTTTTGGGTTTTTTCAAAAATCTTGTTTAAAACTTGTTTTAATCCATTAAAACGTAAGTTACTATGTTTTTCTATTGTTCATGATCATTATCCATGCCTGAGAATTGAGAAAACATGTTAGATTTGAAGATTTGGGCTCAGGGAAGCCGAGACCTATGCGTGAAAATTTCTAAAATTTTCCAAATCGGCAGGCCAAAGTTTGAGTTCGGCAGGCCAGATTCATCCGACCGGCAGGCCGAACCTAGAAATGTTCGGCTGACTGGACTTAGATTTCCAGCAGGCCGAACTGCATAATTTGGCCGGCCGAACCAGGCCGACCAGGCATGGTGCAATTTTTGTGATTTTCACCCGTTTTCATTATTTTGAACCCCGATTAAAATTTCAACCTTATAAAATGATTTTATAAACCTAAGTGGCACACTAGGATAACATGAGATGATTTAATAATCTAGGATATCTCGGATTAAATACTAATAGATCTAGTTTTCATTTAGGTTGTGCGTGGATCCACGAAGCTAACGTATAGCGGACCGAAATTACGGTGTGGGACACCAGCACGAGTAATGAGGTAGGACTTCTACCCCTTCCTTGGTAGCTAGTTTTAAATGTTTTGGCCAAAAAGGAATTTTTAACAAAAGGTTTTCAAAATAATGGTTGAAAATACATCTTTATTGACTAATTTCATAAATGATAAAATTGAGGTGATTTTTATAATAAACCTCATAATGAATGTAAATGATCATATTTGGTAAAAAGATATTTTAATAATCATGAAAAGATATATATATATATATATATATGTTTAGGGCATGATGCCATATCAGAGATCAGGTCGTATAGTATGCGACCTTGGGGGCAGGTCCCAAAACCCAGCTGAGCCACTATGGTAGTGAATTACATATGGTTTGCCCAGGAAAAAAAAATGGTATTCTTTCTGGTCGACCTATTAAACTTATTTTTGGTAAGGAAAGCTTTTATTAAATTTTCATCTATTTATTTGTTTGTTCTAGTTCGTTTTCTATATATTTATTTGATTAATGAAGTTTCTTTTAAAGTTAAATATTTTCAAAATTATAGTCCTACTGAGCCTTTCGCTCACGTTTTATTTGTTTTAAAATCTTACCCCATAGATGGATATTAGCTTAAGATCGGATAAGAGTCTGTTGACCGGATTTGTGACCAATAGAAGATTTTGGGTAGGTTGTATTACAAAAATTCAAGGCATGTAATATCTTAACTTTTCTTTCATTCTGGACTGTGGTTGTATTGTAATATTGACAATACTGTGTGTGTGCGCAAGATATGGGCTAGTGGGACCCATTGTCGCCTCACCTCATATTTTGATTATTTTTACTGTTTCTTTATTGTTTATTTTATTATTCTCATTTGTTCAAATATTATAACTGTTTGTTTTAAATAAACGATTTTAAAATTATCACATTTTTACTATTAAAAATTAATTCTAAAACCCAATTTTTAACTAAATCTTTATTTAATTAACTTAATTAATTTACCACGTCACCTCCCGTACTCCGAGGCGTGACATTAGGTATGATCAACATGCCTCAATACGAAAAAATGATATTTTTTTTTCTCAATACGAAAAAACGATATTTTTTTTTCCTTCTAATGAATCTATATATATATATATATATATATATGTTAGCACAATCCATATTTAGAGTCAAATTGAGCAACCATTCCATATGTATACATGTGTATATATATATATATATATATATATCTACAAGCATAAGATGCTTAACTTAAAGAAAAATATATATATATATATCTACAATCTATATATATTTTTGAAAGATATATATATATATCTACAAGCATAAGATGCTTAACTTAAAGAAAAATATATATATATATATATATATCTACAATCTATATATATTTTTGAAAGATAAATGCTTTATTTTAACGAAACTTTGTTATATTTATAATAATTCAAATAGTAGTGTGTTCAAAAATATGATAATTAGAATTGTACTAGACGCTGTTCAAAATCAAATTCTTAAAAAATGATAAATTAGAAACTATACATTCTTAAATTATTTTTTTTACTGCATTTGAATATGAGATTTTAATCAATACGTATTTTTATGAATTACTTTTCTTTGATATAGAATTACGTTCCCATAAAATGTAAAGTTTTGCTTCATTTAAAGCCTAGAAAAATAAGATTTAGTATGTAACCCGCTTCACCTAAAATTTAAGATCAAGAGATTATAAGTACTCTTTTCCTCTATTATGTGAACTATTAAGTGTAGTTTCTCTCATCTTACAAAAAAAAAAAAAAAAAAAAAACAACGGTTAGATTTGATTAGTCATAAATATATAAAATTGAAGTAACTTAAGGGGAAAAAAAGTTTGTAATTACCTTGAGTTATTTCAGTGTGTATGAAAAGATATGAGGTGTGAGGCAAAGCACAATTCGCATTAATCTAAACTACTTTATCTAAAGTGTACAAATAATTGATAAATTTTAACCATGAGATTATTAATTTACTCTCAAAACACAACCATTGGATTACTAATTTACTCTCCAAACACATTTTATAAAAAAATTTTGACTTTTTTCATGAAACTGGGGAAGAAGAATTTGTGGAACTGACGTTAAAAAAAATTAAAAACATATGTATTCAAAGTAATTTAAAATTTTTAATTAAATTGATCTATCTCAAGGTGTATACAAAGACATGAGGGATGGGGTGTGGGGTGTGAGGGGTGAGAGAAAGTATAAGCCATATGGATTAATCTCAACCATTGCATTTAAAATATATATATACATTGGATTACTTCAATTTTTGGTTGGAGAACAATACTTATTCACATTTCTATGAAAACTATAGATATAGAAATGCCTGTTAGTTGTGGCTAAAAACATTCCACTTTGCTTCATCTTGTTTGATAGCTTGTTAGACAAATTCATATGCTCGTTATCCAATGTTGTGAACTTGGTGCCCAAGAGCTACCCAACTTGTTGCGCAAGTTTTTCTAGCACTATATAAAGTTTGCAATGTTGCCCATTTAAAGCATTAGAAAGTTTGGAGAGAATCTTGAGTGTCTATGTGAGAGTATCAGAGAATTTCTTCTCTCTTAATAGACTTGCAAGAGTATTTTTTGTGTTTTTGGATTTTGAGAGCTAAATACCCATTTTCTAACCTTCTTGTTCCTTTGATAGTAAGAAAATTTCTCATCGTCTTTGCACTAAAGATAAAGGTTAAAAGCATAACCTTATAAATATCTATGTTAATCTTTGCTTGTTTTATCTTATTTTGTCCTCAAATTCATTATATTTTGACGAAATTTCTCACAAATTGGCATAAGATAAAGCAAGCAAAAATTAACGTAGAAATTTAGATGGTTATGCTTGGTTTTTGTCTTATTGATTTATGGGCTCGACTATTTTAATGTCACTCTTTTATAGGTGGTTTTCTCTAATAGTTGTAAATTTTGTGTTGTTAATCTACCAAAACTATTTTGGATTTTTTTCTACTATGGCAACAAAATTTGAAAATAAGAAATTAAATGCGAGATGATTTTATTCTTTGGCTTGTAGAAATAGGGGCCCTTGATAATTTTATAAAGTTTTATTTTAGAACTTTTATGCATGCAAATTAGTTATGTTCTTGAGATTTTTATTTTATATTAGCCTAATCCAATTTATTTTATTTTATTTAGTTTCCCCTTAAAATTATTTATTTGTCCTCATTTATGTAGGTAAAATGGGTAAAAGGGACATTTATAAAAAGATAAAATGGGAAATATGGGAATTTGGAGCAGAGATAAAAATGTAAATAAAAAAATGAAATGTATAGATGCTTCTTGATCACCACCACACGCAGGCATTTCCAATGTTGTTAACTCATTATGAGAACCTATTAGACATGTATACCTTAAAGAGTAAAAATGTAATATGTTTTTGGAGATATTTTTATCAATAAAGAGTTTATTTATTATTTATATACCAAATTGTTGTCCCCTTTACGTTCATATTTATTAGATGTATGATAAATAAATATATAGATGCTTCTTGATCACCACCACACGCAGGCATCTCCAATGTTGTTAACTCGTTATGAGAACCTATTAGACATGTATACTTTAAAGAGTAAAATGTAATATGTTTTTGGAGACATTTTTATCAATAAAGAGTTTATTTATTATTTATATACCAAATTGATGTCCCCTTTACGTTCATATTTATTGGATGTATGATAAATAAAAGTCTGAGACTGTTAGTCTAAACCTTTAGAATCAGGCATATAATGGACAGATTACGTGAAAGACATGATTCTAAAAGTGTCGGTCTAATCATAAGATCCGCAATTGAGGGAATAAAGTTAGAGTTTTATTCATGTAAATATTGTTATGTTGTCTATATCCCTAACGGGAAATAGTTTGTCTTGGCCATCGGAGGTGGACTCTACGAATAGAAACATTGGGGCATTGTCATAGGTGACAATGCATTGGATCGGGACATAAAGTGTAATTGATTTGGATTAATAGTTTTATCTCAGCAAATCAATTCACTTTAGACAATCATATGTGTTGTATCTTAATTCTGAGATAAATAGTAGGCTCATTGTCTTGACTTATGTCTTTTGATGTATCAAATGGTGACATCCATAATTTATGATGGTAGGCATGTTGGTACATTGGAAACATGACTTTAGATAGCAGAGACTTGTTATTCATAGATACCGAATCCATAGCTCCTCTTTAGGAGTCGATGATATCCTCTTATATGCGTTATCCGATAATTGAAAAACTAGAGCGCTCAACCATTTGGATATATAGGTATAACCGAATGGTATACTTGTCTTTAGATGGTAAGTTTTTTGATGAGAAGATAATAGAACATAAGAGAAAAATAATCGAGAACATAAGACAGAATTTATCCTTATGCCGATTATGGGTATCCTATGGGGATACGATACATTATGACATGTCAAGAAGACTTAGCTATTCAAGCTTTGTAATTCTATGTAGTTCGAGAGTGCAGCTCTAAGCTTTTAGTGGAGTAGCTTAAGAGTTGATAATTATGAAATGTATATTTAGGATATTAAGTTTCATAATTATCAGAAGCTTGAATTGTATAGGTCCATCAGGTCCCTTTTGCTAGCTCATAATAAATCATATAACGATACGGTATACTTTTCTAATAAGTTGGGGACTTATGTTAAATTATTAGATTAGCTGAAATTCTATAGGATCAGATAATCCATGTCTATTTATCGGTTGAAATAATTTTGTGAAAAATTAATTCAAGATAAACTTGTTGAATTACCCAAAATATTTATTTTCCTAGAGATTATCTAGATATAGTTTTTTTAATCAAATAGCTTCTCTATTGAGTTACTTGAATTAAAACTAAGGCTTTATCCAAAGAATCTTGGGTGGAAAATAAAAGATTCACAAGGATTATTTATCGCAAGTTCGGTAGGCTAATCTTCAAGTTCGGCCAGGCCGATCTGGTAGTTTGACCTATCGACTGAACAATAATCTGATCACGCATTTTACGCGATTTTCTCATATATTGATTCAGATTCGAATTTTTGAGGCCTTATTTAATAAGGACTGACCCCTAGATCCAACCTCTATAAATAGAGAGTGAAACTTATAAGTTATTTAGATCAGTTGAGAGATCAAGTGTAAGCATTTTATTTTGTAAGTCTCTGAAAGTCCTTTGAAGAGCTATTGTTCACAAATCATGAATAGCAGTTATGGGTATTTCTCAATTAGTTAGAAGGAGAGTCACCAAGGAAGAGCTGTACGACGTGTGCCCACACGCACTCCAATCGTGGATAAAGAATAGCAAAGAGGACCAGTTGGTTGATGCTGTTCTAGAACACCCTTCTTTTCACCGATTGCAGGAGCTCTTCAGCTAACAAGGTCAATAAGATCTGATTAATTTATGTATATAGCGTGTCAAACTTGTGTTTTAAAAAATACTCTAGTATATAAAATTTTTAATTTTCGCTGCATACTATTTTCCAACATAATCATTAGATCGCCTCTTAAGCTAATCCAGCATGCATGTGTTCTCCAGTTAATCTAGCTAGTAGGTCACCAATGTGGTTCTAGCCTTTCACTGAATGTTGTAGTGACACATCGCATCTTAGTGTACTCAACTAAATGCTAGTTCTAGTGGAATGTAATCTAGCTTTATTACGTCAATCCCTACGACTCATTGAATCCTGCACTGTTATGTATCAAGTCTTTGTGCACCACATGGTCCGTTGCTACAGAACCCTAATTAGGGGCTCTCTCAACCCTTTCTGTTGCTAGTAGTGAGGAATTAAATTGGCCCGACTGCCTTTTACTGGAGAAAATAGAAAGAACATAGTAGCAAATAAACAGATATTAGACCTTATTTTTGGTGGAAGAAAATGTGTGTGTGTGTGAGAGAGAGAGACATAATTTGTAGTTTAGGTTTCTAGGATTTATTTTATTTCTAACTCTAGGTTTTTAATTTTTCTAAAAAACTCTAAGGGCATTTTAATACACCATATTGTATTGTATTGTATTGTAGTATATTAGTTTTATATAATATATTGTTTCATTGTGCACTACATTAACACATTGTATTATACCATATAATGTTTGTTTACCAACGTACTGTATTGTATTCGTATTAGTATTAACATTAAATATAGTAAAGTTAGGTCATAATTTCGGGTTTGAAATTCAAGTTTTGGATGAAGGTCAGGATTCGAGATAAGGATTGAGGTTGGGATTTGAGACTAGAGTCGAGGTTAAGATTTGGGACTAGAGTCAAGGTCGGGATTTGGGGCGAGGTTGGGGATAGGATTCGGGGCCATGATGGAGTTTGAGATTCAAAACCGGAGTCAAGGACGGGGATGAGATTTGACACTAAGGTTGGGGTTGGGATTTGAAGCTGGGGTTAGGAACAAGATTTAGGATCGAGGTTAGGATTCAAGATAGGGGTCGAGATTCAGGACCAGTGTCGTGGTCAAAATTTACGATTTAGAACCGAGGTCGGAGTTTGGATTCAGGATTCAAGTCTAGGGTTGAGGTCGAGATTTGGAACCAAGGAAGGGATTGGGATTAGAGATGAATGTTAAGGTCGGACCGATATCGAGGTCGATATTTTGGGATAGGGTCAAAGTCGGGAGTTGAGACAATTTGGGACCAAGATCGAGGTTAGGATTCGGGACCGGTGTCAAGGCCATGATTTGAGGTGGGGGTTGGGGTTAGGGTTGGGGTCAAGGTCGGGGTTGGGGTAAGGATTTGGTACCAGGCTTAGGGATTTGGGACTGATGTTAGACTTAGGATTTGGTGTGGAGGTTAGGATCGAGATTAGGACCAGAGTCAAGATCGAGATTCAAAATTGGGATTGAGGTCAGTATCAGGATTCAAGACTGGGTCTAGGGACCCCAACCTTAAATCCTTACCCTGACCTCGACCATGGTCTTGAATCCTAACTCTTATCCTGGGCTCAAATCTCGATCTTGGTCTCGAACCTGACCCTGACCTTGATTCCCAATCCTGACCTTGACCTCCTAGATTTTGAATCTCAACCTTAATCCTGATCCTAAATCTCAACCTCAACCTTGGTTCCCAATCCCGACCCCAAATCCCAACCCCTACCCCAATCTTGAATCCTGAGCTAAAATCCAAATCCTGACCCCAGTTTCGAATCCTGACTCTCCAATCTTGACCCAGACCCCGACTCAGAATCCTGACACCGATCCCTAATCTCGATGTCGACCCTGGTCTCAAATTTTGATTTCGACCCTAGTCCTGAATCCTAATCTTGACCCCGACCCCGACCCCAGCTTAAACCATAGCCCCAGCCCCTTATCTTGGCCTTAACTGTGACACCTGTCTTGAATCTCGATCCTAACCCCTCTCTCGAATGCTAATCCCAACCCCGACATTTAATTCTAAACCCAAATCTTGACCCTAACCCCAAACGCAAATTCCAACCCCAACCATAGTCTCGAATCTTGATCTCAACCTAGTCCCAAATCTTAACCCTAGTCCTAAATCCCGACACTGACCTTAAATCTTAACCATGACCTCGGTCTCGAATCCTGACTTTGATTTGACCATAGATCCTAATCCTGAATCTCGACCTCAACCCTGGTCCCAAATCCCATCCTTGAATCTTGATCTCAACTCCAATCCCAAATCTTGACCCTAACCTCAATTTTGAATCTCAACCCTAGACTCCGGTCTTGAATCTCATTCTAAAACTTAAACTTCTATGTTAATTTTTAATGTATTTTAGATATTTAATTGGTTTATTAATATACACTTTTGATTTAAAATATATAATATATTCTAATACGGAGGTCTTTTGTCGTATTTGATATCACGACTTGTATTGTATTAATTTTTAATTTCGTATTAAATAGTACAATACATAGATGTCACCAAACGTTATATTATTTTTAAATAATACAATACGGAGTGCTAATACAAAGTGCCAAACGTGCCCTAAAGGAGAACACATCTTAAGGCAACGTAGAGAAAGCTTGAAGAAAACTTGTGACACCAATAAATGAGTTTTTCCTACATCTTTGTCTTTGAAGGATGAAATGCAATAAAGTACAATTAAACCTTTTTTAGGAGGGCACACGGATTAATTTAGAAATTAGAATAATTTATGGTTGGCTTAGTTTAAAGAACAAATGAAGTATTCAAGCTCTATTTAGAAATTAATAAAAAAAAAGGCAATAGGGTTGAAGTTTTCATCTTTGGGATGCTAAGGTGTCTTAGTCCATCTTCAGCAACATTGTTTTTTCTATTTTGCGTAGATGAACTGAAGCCTACCAAGAGGCCAGAATGCCATTGAAGGCACACATGTTAGGATTCCTAGAGGCGCATCCAAGATGCCTCCATATGTAAGGTCTAATGCAAGATTTGGTTAGATTTTAGACCTTTTTTTATATGTGTATGTGTGTGTGTATTTTGGGTATTCCTTAAATTTTTGGCCAAAATATAGGTTTTTACGCTTGGGCTTTCACATAGCTGATTTATAAGGATAAAATAAAAAGGTTTTTTTGGGTTGATTTATCCATCAATTATGTATTTTAAGCCTATTCATTTAAACCCCTCTACTAGAATAATTACTGCAATTAATGATATTTTCTAACTGCTATTAAAAAATAAGACAACAATTGCACGAACCATCGTCTTATTGAAAGTCATTGTATGTCTAAACATACAATGCTGGTTACAATTAAAGGTACTTTTGGCCCACATAGAAAGTACCAATATATTATATTAGACAATGGTTTCCTTAGAAACTGTAGTCTAAAATGACCTTTTAGGAGGGTTTGGTGAGGAAACCATTGTTAAATGTGTGCTCAGTACTTATAAGATTGTGTTGTTTTCACTATTTTCTATGAGTGGCCTATATCCCATGTATTATCCATGTTATTTGGCCTTGCAATTCCTTGATTACAGTTAATAAAAATGTTATAAAATCTACAAATAGTTAAAATACAAGAATAAAACTTCATTAAATGGTTTATATGTAATGTTGTACAGATTTATCCCACTCTTCAAACTCCTCCAACAAACGGGAATTTGTATAACATTGCATTGTAGTCAAGCTAGATATCCTCTAAAGCTTGATATCACTATATACCTTAGCACAAAGTAGACGTATTTGATGGTCCCTTCTTGTCTTGGAAGTTTCAAAAATAATGTGTGTTATTTTCAATTATTAATGCATTTTTATATGAGAATAATTCAATTTGTTAATATATATGAGAATATATACATATGGTACTTGCAATTGGGTTGCGCTACTAGTTCCATGAAATGCGGCTTTTTGTATACAATTTCCGCCCATTTAAGATCCTAAATAAATTGGCCAGAATCCAGTTAATCAAAAGAAATGTGTGGTAAATTAGCACAAATAATTAATGTATGTAGCCGAATGCAGATGATATTAACAGGTGAGGTCAATTAGAGAAGATAATAAAATTACAATTTTAATATCAGCAAAGTAAAGAAATTTAATGTACCAATTCAATGCGATGGATGATCATCATGCTTACTTTTACTTCTTGCGTCATTTGGTACTTTGCGAAATCACTTTTTGTGTCGCATGAAGTTTGTAGTTTAAAACTCATTTCATTGCTTGCCAGTGATGGAAGGATCGTTTCTAGCCAGTTTTTTGGGGAGTTTGAAAACGTATATGTTATTTTTG
>CAMOHE010004402.1:2894-27510 GCA_946598075.1 Artocarpus hirsutus
GGCCAAAACCTGTAAATCAAGGATAAAAATATCGGCGTCTCAAGTTCTAGATTTATGAAAAGGCAAGAGTAATTACTGTCTATGTCACAAAGCTTAGAATCAAACACTTTAATTATTTATTTAGCAAAAAAAACACACTTTAATTCCTTATTTAGCAAAACACACACTTTAATTCTTTATTACCGAAAACAATAAAATCACACAAAAATAGTAAATTAAGAACACATTAGATTTACGATAGATTCATCTTTAATGTAAGAGCTATATTTATTTTCAATTTCTACAAGAATTTGATACGATGAATAAGAGCAATGCAAGGGAAAATTGCACTAGTCCTATACTCACTATGTTTTAAGTGTTAAGAATCAAACATCCTAGTACTCTACTTCCAAGAATAATAAAATGGCAGGAAAAAGAAAAAGCAAACACAGATCACATGAGATTTACGGTGGAGTCATTCTTAATGTAAGAGCTATAGTCACTTTTAATTTTTACACTAATTCGTTATAATAAAGAAGTGCAAAATACAAGTGAAAATTGCACAAACTCTCAAACTCGCTATGTTTTTTTTTTTTTTCTCCAATCTCTCTCTTAATTTTTACAACAAGAAAGCTGATTTTTTGTTCTTACAATCTTTTTATCTTAGTCTTTTCCTTCTTTTTTTACAGTCTCATCTTGTTTCCTCTAGCATGTATAAGAGTGTGATTGGCAAAGTCATTTCAACTATTATTAGGGTATTTGAGAGTATTAATTTGAACTAATTAGTATAAACCAATTAAGTTAGAAAACACTATATCATATAAGTGCTTTACATTATAGCATGTTTTATTTAACACTGTAATCTATGAAAGCTTTGCACATTGAGATTTTTACATTATATATACAATATAAAACACTCATATGCTACAATATAAAATAAAAATATACTATTATGTAAAACTTATACTTGTTATAATGTTTTAATTTTAAGAACCAATTCTAACTATGTATCCAACCGTACCCAAAAGCGTCAAAGATGCTAAAAAATCCCATCGGGACTATTTTCCATGATGACTCGTTTCCATTTTTTTTGTTTGTTGCTTTTCAAGTTTTTGTCTTTTTTGCTTTCGTGTTTTTTACAATTATATACAGGGAAATTTTATGGTGTAGCGCGCCATCTTTTTTCACTGGTAGAGAACACAAAAAATAATCGTTTAGTTGTATTTTAAAGGTGAAGATAGAAAAACTTGAATAGACCTTATCACGTCTATCAAAATTCAAAAGTGAAAAAACAAAACTCCTTCCATATCTTTTGTCTCCGATCTCTTCTCTCAAGCCAACTGTTAAAGTATGGTGACCCAAATTTAGTTTGACCTGACCCAAAAAGTTTATAATGGGACAAATTATGGTGAAAAATAAAAGTAAGATTTATCATAAGATCTGTGGTGGTAGCAGAGAGATCAGGTTGTAGTCCACTACTGATCTCGTTGGGGATGCAGGGCGGAGCCCCCGCAGTACAGACCGTCGTTGTTGGTCCACTTAGTTTATATTTTTAGCCTATAGGGTTTTGCCTATATATATTTATATGATGTATTGTGTTAAAACTTTATGATTAGCGATTTTTGAGCCTCCTTAACGCCTCTATTGTAATCTTTACGAGTTTAGTGATTTTTTGCTCCTTTACTAATGTTTTTTTCCGTTTTAGGTTGCCACATAAATTTTTTGTGTGTTTTTATTCTTTGTTTTTATAGCATTAATTTCGCAACACCAACTCCATCGACGCCTGCACAACCACCACCACTATTTCAGCGACAACAACAACAACAAATTAACCAACACCTGAGCTATGCCTACTCCGTCAACTCGTCGCCAAGGTCCCGTGACGCCGATTCGTGGGACGAGCCAACCCTCTTTGGCGATGGAAGAGTCTAGCTGATGCGCAGCTATGGAAGACAAATCATCCGTCGACCACACGACAATAAAGGGTTCTTCGACTCCGCCTCAGTTAATTACTTGCTCGGTCTTAAAAATGGTGTCGTCGGAGAAAGAGTCGGAAGTGGCGGTGGTGGTGGGGGTGGTCTTGGTGGGAGCTTGGGTAATGTCGGTTCTTCTAGCGGTTCAAGGGAGATGGTAGAGGGGGCTTCGTAGCAGGGGAAGAATGTGAAGCAGGACATTCACTCTGTCTTGATTCGCCAATGCTCGAAACAACTCATTGTTTGGGTCGACTTCCTCGCTGCCACCGCTGGCGAATTTGCCACCAATTAGGGTCCAAGTCGAGGAAAGAGTTAGGGTTTTGCAGGATCAGAAGGTGGGGATTATTGAGGACTAGTTTGCTTAGATGAGTGTCGTTGCTCAACCCGACCTTAAGCCTTCGGAAGAAACCATCGCCTCTTTTTGTGGCGTGAATACGCTGTCGTAGGAGATCCGGCCGAGTTTCATTGCAATCACGATCGAAGGAGGAAAGCTACTAACAGGCAAGGGCAGCCAACTGTGGTGTGTAGGTTGGCCGGTTGCTAGGGTTGTTCTCTGGTATTTTTTAGAATAAACGTCTATATAATCATACGTGGGAAGTTTCATGTTCATTTGATATTCCTTTCTAATTTTGCACCATTTGATTTGATCCAATAACCTTTAATCGTACTCCATCGGTAGAGAAAATTGGCGTCAACGCTCCCATATATATTTGTTTTGTTTTTACTTCTTTTGCCTTTTTTTTCACGATCTTATTTCTTTTTTTTCCTCAATATTATTTTTTGAAATACATTATCCAAAAATTTTCTTCTAATTTATCAAAATAACTTCTTACGTGTATAGAATGCACGTGGAGTTACAACTAGTCCTAAAAAAAAAGTGCAATAATTTCCAAAAATCTCGTGATCTTTTCTTTTCTCCTAATATGTGTATTTTCACTCTCTAAATATTTAAATTCAAGTAGGATTGTATCTGATCAATTGGGTTAGTCTAAATATTAGCATCTACCTTAAATTGTGATATTTTATTTTATTACAACAATATTTAAAAATTATATACTACTACTCCTTATTACAATAAAAAATTATAATAATCTTGTTTTATTGTGATAAAGTTGAAATTTTTATAATAATGAACATATTTTAGATCTTATTTCAACGAACAATAACATATGCAATATATTCATTATCATAAAGATTATAATTGTTATTAATGAAATTGAATTATAAAAACTCTATATAATCGGCAAACAAAACCATAAAGATTGTAATTGTTATAAAAGCTCTATCATAATCGACAAACAAAACCATAAAGATTATAACTTTATGATAATAAAATGATATTATAAATTTGTTTATAATCTAGCTCAAACGGTTGGATGCCTTTTTGTGTGTGAGTGAGATCCAAGATTGGAATCTTGGTGATTACATTTCATTTCGTTTCTTCCTTGAGTTTATTAATGAAATACTGTCTAGGAGAATTTGGGCACGCATAAAAGAGAATGACAAACAAGTATTTTTTGGTTTACTCAAAATAGTCTCCCTAGAAAAAAACCGAGTACATTTTTAGATATGCTCCCAATACCTTATCTCAAAAATTCACTTCACTTTTATACCAAAAACAAAACCATTTTAAATGCAGTCTATATTTCTCTCTTTACACTACATTACTCAAGAAAACCTGACTGCAATATCAAAGAAATACAAATGAAAATATCCATGTTTGAATGAATACTTGCCTGTAAGATGAGTCCGAATAGGTGGCGGATCCAGAACTCGTTATCCTCGAGCGAGAAAGAAGTGATGTTGTCTGGGCCACCAAGATGCAACAACAAAAACGCTGCCCAAAACGCGTAAAGATCCTCGTTTCGCCACGATCTAGGGTCACAATCGTTACCCTGACTTTGGGTGATTATGCCGATGGCGACGGCAGCAACCCAATCGGCTAGCAAGTAGGCGGACCAAACCAAGAAGAGAAGCAATGTGCTTTTGGATCGTTGCCTCAACGATGCAAAAAACACCAAGAAAGCCTGGAGGAAGAGGCTAAAGAGAATGCAACAACGAATGTCCCACACATCCCATAGCTTCTTGACCTTGTCCGGAAATGGTAATTCCATATTTAATTATTGGGAACAAATCCTAAAACTACTACCAAAATAGAGTTTGTTTTTAGTATGTTTTGTATGCTACTTGAAGTCTTTGAAGTGTTCACTTTTTCTAGGTATAAGAAACTCCTTTATTTTTTATCTTTTCCTTGAAGATGGAGACCAGAGAACGTCGCTAAGTTGGGTAACGAATATTGTTGTCTTTTTTCACAAGAACCATGGGAACAAAAAATTAAATTTTACATTTTTTTAATAATTGACAAATGTTATAAGGTGTTTGACATGGTCATTCGAACTGTTTTTACTGTAGCATATAAAAGCTTCATACAGTAGTAACTTTTTTTCTTTTTACTGTAACATGTGAGAGTTTTATTCTGTTTATAACTGAGATAATGGTTAGAACCACCCTTTGCTAAATAGGCTATTAATTTATTTCCTCGTAAAAGATACATCCACTTAATACCTAAAAAACAACTAATACATACATGAAATATGATCAAATTAAGTAGATTATTTGGATTAATTTAGTTAAGTTGCTAATTGATTTCATCACTGAGGATTTGGTTTGATATGTGAGTAATATTTTGTTTTGGTCGCTTTAAAGGATTGATAATTTTTAAATTGTCGCCATTGAGAATCCAATTGCTTGGCATGAATGACTTTGTTCTCGTTTCAAAGCATCGGAATAAATTAGTTAGGTCTTTAATTTCCTTTTTCACAAATTGTTGAACAAGTAATCAATTGAGCTTGTAGAAAAATCTCTTAACCAAAAAAAAGGGGAAATTTGGAAAAGCAGAAATTGTCTCACTGATTAGTGTTAATTTTTCAAACGACAAGAAAAATGATGTTTGGATTGCCATACCAAAATGCACAAAGACATATATGCCTGTCACAAACCCGAAAATTGAGGTATGACATGGAGGCTTAGCTTAGAAAGAAATGAAATTAATTAAATGTGACTTAATTATTTTTCTAAACTAATTCCCGAATAATAAAACAATAAATAAGGACATTTTATTTTAATTTTCACTTATTCGTGTGAACAACCATTATTTATACAAATTACACAAATTATTTAGAAGGTCGAAATTGTTTTATGGATATAGATTATTCAAAATAGATTACAAAACACAAATTTTAAAACAAAGAATATGAGTTAAAACAAAACAACTATCTCAAATAAAGCTTTAATATCTCCAAAATTTAATTCTCATAGTGACCCACAATTTCACAAATTTTGCTAAAGTACATCACAGGGATAGAATTCAGCCATACAATCCTTTCATGCATACAATTAAATTAAGATAAGAAAAAGACAATATAGTTGTATTGGCACAAACCATTTTAGAAACCTGATATATATCTTAAGCCTAGCTGAAAACAACACGGTATACATATTGATGGCTTGTCAACACCATCGCGGTACTTACTTAGCACCACTTTTTGCTAAGTAAATCATGTGTTAATCAATTTCATTAGTGTTCTATTAAAGTCTTTTGTAACTTTGAGACATGATACAACAATATTTTAAAATGAATTAAGGTTACATTTTTAGTTTAAAACTTGTTTCAAAATTAATCCTAAGATTAAAGAAGTTTTAAAAGGTTTAAAAATCACAAAAAATGAAAAAAACAACAAGGTCTTTCGGTCTATTGATTCTTGGGACTGACTTGCCACTCTTGGGCTTGAAGGCCCCTCAAAAAGGCCATGGCCGACTGGCTGGTAAAGGTAACCGGCCTATTGATCTGAGGCAACCGACCTGCCACCTTCAAGTAACCAGCCTACCACCCGATAGTAACCAAGAAGATTCCAGGTTCAGGTTTTTGAACCTTTTAAGCTCCAAGCTCGATTTCGAACTTATTTTTTTTTACATATAAGTAACATAAATGTCAAATCAAAATAACAACACAATCACTGCTATTATCATTTTAATCGAAGTTTACATTCACAATACTCGTAACACAAAATATGCATATTAACATAAACAAAAAATTTATATGAATATGAAACACAAAAATCATGCATTAAAGTTGAAGAAAATACAAACTAAAAACTAATTTAGGACTAGAGAAAATTTACCTCAAAACTCCTTTGAAAAACACAAATTTTCAAGGTAAAATCTAAGCTTGAACTCTTGAAGTTGGTTGGTTACGAAGGTGGCCTTTTTGGTGGTTTTCGGACAAGAAAAAGGGCTGCTTTCTTGGCCTTTTTGGCTGTGCTTGGGCTGCATTTTTGGCAGAGTTTTTGGTTGATTTTGGGCAAGAAGAAAGGCTACGTTCCTTGGTGTTTTTGGCCGTTTTTGGCGTATGTTTTTCTGGTTTGGTTTGCTGCACTTTTGGCTGGGTTTTTTGCTTCAACTGAGTGGCGTTTTGCTGCAGTAAAACGAAGAGAGGGAGAGGGGAGTATGCATGGGAGAGAGGGAGAAAGAGTAATGTAAATGTTGGGTTTTCAAGTGGGGGAGTTGGGTCATTGAGGTGGGGTTGTCTCAAGATTTTATGACTTGAAAAATGTGATTGGTCTCTTGGAAGAGGGGGCTGCACGTGGCAGTGCTGGAAGTGGGGAATGTTTGGGATAGATTTGCAAATAAAAAGAAAATATGAGGTGTGAGGATAAATAGGTTAAATAGTGGAAATACTTTAAAAATTAAAATTGTGATCAAAATGTATTCTAAATATGTAAATAGATTTTATTTATGCAACAATAGATTTTTATCAAAATTAATCAGGCACACTAATTGATCAAATTTACACATAATAAATTTGAAATTAAAATGTTAGGACGTTGCAATGCCATCTATTTTCTGACTTATTTATTTATCTATTTTTTTGAATTTGAGTAGCAGATTTGTACTCTTTACCTTTTGTTAATGTCGAGAGTGGATTTACTGTTAAACATTTAGGTCCCAGGTGTTGTGTTTGGTAAGCATGGTTAAAACTAACATTTTGGTTTAAAACAAAATTGTTACAGTATATAACTCTCATATATTATAATATTTTAAATCAAAAAGTTAGTTCTAACTATGTTGCCAAGCATCCTTAAATTATTATTCCACAAGGTACGGAAGAGCACTACTTCCTTCAAATTTGATTCTGATTATTGTTATTATTACAATTGTTGTTAATTATGCTTTTGTTTTTAATATTATAAAAAGGACTAGCTATTTGTTATTCTTTCCAATAATATCGGAAGATTATGAAGAAACTTGTACTCAGATTGTTGGACAAGAATTGGACGAGCCAAAACAAAGAATTTGCACCTTGGACAAAATTTTTATTCCTAATGCATACACAATATAAAATAACAGGTATCTACTGCATAAATTGTAATGATATCATAATGATGTGATATTTTATACTATATAATTACATGATAAATATTTTAATGATATTAATTTTGACTACACTTAAAATACTTCGAAGATTTTACTAGATTTCAACTTCAATGTCGGGATTTTTTAGGGCCAATTTGAGAAATCAGCTTTTGTGGTATTGTTTTTTAATTTTAACACTTATATGAGAAAGTTTAAAACACACAACTTCTAAAAAATATAAAGACATAACCACAAGTTTTTTTATTAGGGTTTGGCACACACATATTATTTAGGAGTATCTTAGCCTTTTAGGTTAGAAGACATGGTATGAATTAAAGGAAGAAAAAAAAAGTGGTAGAGCATAATAGTAGTAGCAAACAAGTGGTATATAAATAAATTAGATGGTATACTACTTTTTTTCTTTACTGTCACTATTGCATCCTACCACTTATTTTTTATTCCTTTGATTCATAATTTAACCTTGATCCAATATATTTGTGTCTGATTATGCCTTTATGCTCTTTAGAAGTGAATGTTTCAAACATTCAAGTGGTAAGATTGAAAATAGAAGTAATATTTTTTAAATTGATTTGTAGTCTACTACCTAAATTTCCAAATATTTTTTGGGAATATGTCCAAAACCTCCTTTTAAGATGGCGAAAAAGCCCAATTTGTGTCTCCACCTCCGTACGGCCCAACCCAAATTTTCATCTGATCTGATCATCCTTGTCGTAAGCGGCCCAAGATCTTGCTCTTCCCGATACCGCTGACTCCAAAGCATCCCGCTCCAAACTTCCAATTCAAATTCAAAACACTCATAACGTACATAAATCAACCCCTTTATACACACACTCTCTCCAAACCCCCCTCTCTCCCTAGAATTCTCTGCGCTCCCTTCCTTTTCGGTCAAATCCTCCATGGCCGCGAAACGCCCTCTCCAGAGCAGCAGCGCCGCAAACATGCCGGCCGCAGCTCCGGCTGCCGGGAAGAAGACGATCGAGGAGATGTACCAGAAGAAGTCTCAACTCGAGCACATCCTCCTCCGTCCCGACACCTACATCGGATCCATCGAGAAGCACACCCAAACCCTATGGGTCTTCGAGAACGACGAGCTGGTCCACCGCTCCGTCTCCTACGTCCCCGGCCTCTACAAGATCTTCGACGAGATCCTCGTCAACGCCGCCGATAACAAGCAGAGGGATCCCTCCATGGACGCCCTCAAGGTCACGATCGATGTCGAGCAGAACTGTATCAGCATCTACAACAATGGGGATGGTGTTCCTGTGGAGATTCACCAGGAAGAGAAGGTCTACGTCCCTGAGCTAATCTTCGGACATCTCTTGACGAGCAGCAACTACGATGATACGCAGAAGAAGACCACCGGTGGAAGAAACGGTTATGGTGCTAAGCTTACGAACATCTTCTCGACGGAGTTCGTCATCGAGACCGCCGACGGCAGGCGCCAGAAGAAGTACAAGCAGGTATCGACTCTGCTTTACGCACATTTCTGAAAAGAATTCGTCTTTAGATTCTTTTAATTAGGCAAATCAGTGTTTTTCTTCATATAATATGTTTAATAGGTTCAATTAGGGTTGTTCTTGCGTTTCTGACCTGATTAGGGCTTCTTGAGGTCATTCGGATTGGGGCTTTGTTTAAAAGTTGATTTTTTTTTTTGTTTTTTTGTAGTTGATTGTTTGGAATTGGAAGTGTACTCTTGTGACATGATTAGGGGTTGTTAGGCTTTGTATTCAAGCATGTAAGTGTTTTTATTTCATTTCTTTTTGTGATTAGGGTTTTGAGGTGAACAAAATTATGGTTGATTAAATTGGGATTTACCAAAAAAAAAAAGAATAAAATAATTAACTTGGGTCTTCCTTATTCGAAAGAACACTCTAATAACTTGAATAGAGTTTGTTATGGTTTTGCATGCAAGTTTTTTACGATTGTTTTTACATTTCTTTCTTGATTATGGTTTTTGAGGTTATTTATAATTTTATACGAGGGATTGCTGTGCTTTCATGCAGGTTGATTAAGTTGCTTCTTCTTAGTTTGAAATTATGCTCCAATGACTGTATTAGGCGTTTAATAACGGTTTTGTATGAAAGTGGATCAGTGTTGTTCTTAAATTTCTTATCTTTATTAGAGCGTATAATCTTGATTAAATTTGGTTCTTGTCGTTTTGAAGGTCTTCTCTAATAACATGGGAAAGAAGACTGACCCAGTCATTACCAAGTGCAAGGATGGTGACAACTGGACCAAGGTCACATTCAAGCCTGATTTGGCCAAATTTAAAATGGATTATTTGGAGGAAGATGTGGTTGCACTGATGAAAAAGCGAGTGATTGACATGGCTGGGTGCCTTGGAAAGAGCGTGAAAGTAGAGTTAAATGGACAACGGGTCCCTGTCAAATCCTTCCTCGATTATGTTGATCTCTACTTGAATTCCGCCCGCAAATCTAAAGAGGAAAAGCTACCAAGGTCTTTTTTTTTTTTTTAAACTAGTCCAAGTGAATTTTCATTTTGATGTTTTGTGATGAGAATCCTTTTTGCTTACATTATTTTTGCAATTTTGGCAGGATCACAGAAAGAGTTAATGAGAGGTGGGAGATGTGTGTGAGTCTTAGCGATGGGCAATTTCAACAGGTAATGTTTGGAATTTTCTTTTAAATCATAGTGAGTATTATATTTGATACTGCTTTTCAAGTTTTGTGGTGATGTTTCTCTCTGCTACCAGGTTAGCTTTGTAAATGCGATTGCAACAACTAAGGGTGGAACTCACGTTGACTATATCACAAATCAGATCACAAACCATGTGATGAATATTGTAAATAAGAAGAACAAGAATGCCAATCTGAAAGCCCACAACGTGAAGAATTATCTATGGGTTTTTGTCAATGCACTTATTGACAATCCCGCCTTTGATTCTCAAACTAAAGAGCATCTGACTATTCGTCCAAGCAGTTTTGGCTCCAAATGCGAACTTCCGCCAGAGTTCTTAAAGAAAGGTTTCTTTGCAGTACCTTTGCTTATTTCTGATGATACAATGTACTAGACTGTAAACATATTATTATGTTTTTTAGCTTGATTGTTGTCTTTTGATTATATTGTAGTTGCAAAGTCTGGAATTGTGGATACTCTTCTCTCCTGGGCAAATTTCAAACAGAACAAGGATCTTAAGAAAACTGATGGAACAAAAACAGAAAAGGTTCATAACATTCATAAGCTGGAGGATGCTAATGAAGCTGGAGGTAGGAACTCTGAGAAGTGTACTTTGATTCTGACAGAAGGAGATTCAGCCAAGGCTCTTGCGGTAGGTCATTGTTAGATTTCATAATTTATTTTAGATTCACAATATTGTTAAACGACTTGACTTGGATGTCAGTTATAAGATATTTAATGCAACTGAATTTCTATTAGATGGCTGGGCTCTCAGTCGTCGGTCGAGACCACTATGGTGTTTTCCCATTGAGGGGTAAATTACTGAATGTGAGGGAAGCCAGTGCTACTCAGGTTAGGGATAATGAAGAAATAAAGAACATCAAGAGGATTCTTGGACTGCAACAGGATAGGCAATACACAACTGTCAAATCCTTGAGATATGGTCATCTAATGATAATGACCGATCAGGTATGATTCCTTGAGTTCCTCTTCTTTTGGATTTAGCTTGTCTATATCTCCCTTCATTAGATAAAGTGAATGACTTCTGTCGTGAGATTCCAGATTAATGGAAGCTTTACTTTGATATTTTTACAGGATCATGATGGTTCTCACATCAAGGGTCTGTTAATTAATTTCATTCATTCTTTCTGGCCATCACTTCTGAAAATTCCATCTTTCTTAGTGGAGTTTATAACTCCCATTGTAAAGGTTCGTTTCCTTCACTGACTTCTACATATCTAATTTGATTACTGCCGTAGATATTTTTTTAATACAGCTTTAACTTTTCTCCTATCCATTGCACAGGCAACTCACAAAAATGGGAAGGAATTAGCATTTTATACTATTCCTGAGTATGAGGCATGGAAGGAAAATTTGAGGGGTAATGCAAGTGGGTGGTCCATCAAATACTACAAGGTTTGTGTTTTCAAGCAATAAGGAATCTTCTGGAATTTTGGGTCTTTTGAACTTCATAATAAAAATCTGCTGTTTTTTCATTTACTGATCCAATATTCTATATTTTCAGGGTTTGGGAACAAGCACATCAAAGGAGGGACGGGAGTATTTTCAAAATCTGGACAAGCACAGGAAAGATTTTCTTTGGGTGGATGAACGAGACGGGGATGCAATTGAGCTTGCCTTTAGTAAGAAAAAGATAGAAGAGAGGAAGAATTGGCTCCGTCAATTTGAGGTTGAATACTTTTAGTGTTAGAAGTTGCAATTTGATAACTATTCTTTTGAAGTTCATAATTTTTCTTTTTGATTTTTGCAGCATGGTACTCACCTGGATCAGAAAGAGAAGCTCGTAAAATACAGTGACTTTGTTCATAAGGAACTTATATTGTTTTCTATGGCAGATTTACAAAGGTCTATTCCTTCAATGGTTGATGGCCTTAAGCCTGGTCAAAGGAAGATCCTGTTCTGTTCTTTCAAGAGGAACTTTGTTAAAGAAGCAAAGGTCGCTCAGTTTTCTGGTTATGTTTCTGAACATTCAGCCTACCACCATGGTGAGCAGAGTCTTGCTAGTACTATCATTGGAATGGCGCAGGATTATGTCGGCAGCAACAATATTAATCTTCTCATGCCAAATGGCCAGTTTGGAACACGTAACCTGGTAAATGAACTATGTGACAACTTAAGTCTCATGGAATCTTTGTGTGTTTTACAATTTTGTACACACTGGTTTTACTGTTGTAATTTGTTACTTTCAGGGAGGCAAGGACCATGCAAGTGCTCGTTACATATATACTTGCCTTTCACCTATCACAAGGTCCCTTTTCCCAAAGGATGATGACCTCCTTCTTGACTTCTTGAACGAGGATGGGCAATCCATTGAGCCAACCTGGTATTTTTTTTCTTATGTACGATTAATAATTATAGAGGAGAGAGTGGACAAATTTTGACAAATCATTTTTTGATGAATGCATAGGTATGTCCCAATCATTCCAACGGTTCTTGTCAATGGTAGTGAGGGTATTGGAACTGGTTGGAGCTCTTACATCCCCAATTATAACCCAAGAGATATCGTTGCAAATGTGAGGCGCTTGCTAGATGGTGATGAAATGGTACCAATGGTTCCATGGTATCGAGGATTTAAAGGAACAATTGAGAACACAACAAAGGATGCTAGCTACATTGTAAGTGGGATTATAGAAGAAGTCAATGAGACAACAGTCAGGATAACTGAGCTTCCAATCCGTAGGTGGACTCAAGATTACAAGGAATTCCTTGAATCTATTACTTTTGGAAATGACAAAGCCAAGGATCCTTTTATCGAGGTAAATGTCCTTAAATCCTTGACCATAATGCTACCTGCCCAAATGTCTTAAAAGAAACTCTATTTTCTAATTATCATTTTACTGGCTGCAGGGCTTCATACAGCACAGCGATCACAATACTGTAGATATTCTTGTCCAAATGGCAGAGGAGACCTTTATGGCGGCCAAGCAAGAGGGCCTACACAAAAAATTTAAACTGACAACTTCAATAAGCACAAGCAACATGCACTTGTTTGATTCAAAAGGCGTGATAAAGAAATATGACACTCCGGAACAAAGTATGTGGACCATCTTGATGCGTCTACAAAATTAATACCGTCTCTTATTATGTTGCCATACTAATTTAATTTGTTTGCACCCCCCGTGCAGTTCTTGAGGAATTTTATCACCTAAGACTTGAATTTTATGAAAAAAGAAAGGTGAGTTTATCATTAGCTTGACATTTGTATTGACAGGTCTTTTACGTTTCGGTCATTTTTTAAATAGGTTGCAGTTAAATATGAAAGCTTTTGATGATGCATGCAGAAAGTACTACTGGATAATCTAGAATTGGAGTTGTTGAAGTTGGAAAACAAGGTTCGGTTTATCCTAGGGGTAATTAAGGGAGAGATCATTGTGAACAATAGAAAGAGAGCTGATCTGTTTGTTGAGTTGCAACGGAAAGGTTTCACTCCTTTCCCCAAGAAAACTAAATCTGTTGAGCCAGAGGTTGCCGGGGCAACTGAGGATACCGAAGATACAGAAGAGAACTCAAACGCTGAGGCTGCCAGCACTGAAGCTCGAATTAGTGATTATGAGTACCTTCTCTCCATGGCAATTGGAACATTGACCCTTGAGAAGGTACAAGCACTATGTGCAGAGAGGGATAAGCTCAACAATGAGGTTGACGAACTGAGAAAAGCAACACCTAAGTTATTGTGGGTCAAAGATCTCGATGCCCTTGAGGCTGCGCTAGATGTATGAAATGTTAATCATTCACTCTCTTTCATTTACTTCATTGCCCACCATGTTATGTCTGATGTTTTGAATTCGTTTCAGGAGCTAGACAAAAGCGATGCTCAAGCAGAGGAGGCAAGAAGGAAATCAAAAAGCCAAATCAAGAACTTAGCTGTTTCTAAAGTTTCTAGACCTGTGCCGAAAGTTCCTCGCAAGAATACTAAGAAGGCCACTACTGCCGAAGCTGTTGAAGAAATTACTCAAACCTTTGATTCAGCAATGGAAATCGGTAAGCCTGGGAAGTTAAAAAAGCTTGCTTTCGTATTGCATATCTGTATATTGTTCTCTATGTACTTGGTATGAAATGCTGCTGCTTTTCAGAGGAAGCCCCAGAAGGTGCAAAACCAAAAGGCAGAGCTGGTCCAAAGAAAGCTGCTTCCAAGAAGGTCTGTCTAGTTCTTACATTACCTCCTTTCTGAGAAAAAAAGGTGGTATCATAAGTGCCTTCTTTTTTTTTTTCTCTTTTATGTTTTTATAAGCAGGTAGTTGTTGAAGAAGAGGACGACGATGACGAAGTACTTGAGCTGAAAGATCGACTTGCTGCCTACAATCTTGAGTCATCTTCTGACAAATCTACGGGTTCATATTTTCTTGACTTCACTTTTAATACATGTGTCAGAAAATTCTTCATCATATCATTACTCCACACATATAGAAGTAAAAATTACTGCAAATTTGTGGTAAAAACTTCTATTTACTGAGGCATTCTGTTTGGTGCTTTATTGATAAGGAGTTCCGACTAACTAATTTTCTCTCCCACAGAAATTGGTACTGAAGCCCCACAGGTTCCGGTCCCAAAGAAAGCACCTAGCAAAAGGGCTGCTGCACAGAAGAAAACCTTGCCAACCGTCAAAGAAGCTGTTGATCTTGGTAAAGATGATGATGATGATGAGATAGACGATGACGAGGACTTTGAGCTGGAACCCATCGCGCCCGCAAAGGGAGCTGCAAAGAAGGGAGGAAGGAAGCCTGCTGCAAATACAAAAGCAACATCAAAGGCCCCAGCCGCAGCGACAAAGAGGAGAGGCGCGGCCAGCAAAGAGCCTCAGTTGTTGGGGCAGAAGCTCTTGACTGATTTGCTTAAGCCTGCTGAGAATTCCGGGATTTCGCCAGAGAAGAAGGGGAGGAAAATGAGGGCTTCTCCGTTTAAAAAGAAGAGTGGTTCTGTGTTGGGAAGGGCTGTTGCCAAGGATACAGATAATGAGGCAACAACTGCAAGTGAAGAGGAGTCATCTTCTTCTTCCCCGACGACATGGGAGAGTGTTGATGAAGCAGTTGAAGTTCCCGCTGCTCCAAGAGCAAGGCCTCAAAGGGCTAACCGGAAGCAGACAAGGTATGTGTTGAGTGACTCTGAAAGTGAGAAGGCTTCTGATGATTCTGACTTTGATGAGACTGAGGACTAAGGCTTTGTAGATATTCAAGTGCGAAGCTAACCATGGAAAAGTTGCTTATTTCCTAATTTCCTGTGTATAACGAATTAACGGACGTTGAACCATTTGGGATCCGTGTAGAATTTTAATTTTGCACCTTAGACTAGTCGAAAAATAGGTGTTTTCTTTTTCTAAATTTTTGGGTATCAGATGAGTGGAATTCAGAACAAATGAAGCTCTTTTTTGTTTTATTTTATTTTTATTTTAACGTAAAACAAGTGAAGCTTTCCAAAGAAAAAATGGTTCGAAAAAAAAAAAACGTTCCGCTTAGAAATAAATAGTTCGCCTTTCTTCATCAACTACCTAATGAAAGTCATGGCAGGACAAATCAGAGCAAAAAATCATGGTAGGACCAATTAAGTGAAAATTAGTGCAACTAAGGAGTATAATTCCCAACTTCGTCTGCATCAATACCTGTTGTATTTTTACCCTCAATCTATAATACTGATCCAAAATTCACCCCCGAATTTGGAATCTTATATATTTTTTAAGTGAATTGCTAAGTTGTTACTTGGTTGAAGGTTAGCTAGAATATTTAGAAGTTATTAAATGCCTTTTGCTCCAAATGAACTTAACTTTACAGATATTCTCTCCTTAAAGTAGTTGTCAGAAGCAAGAAAATAAGAAAAGATAAATAAATAAACGGACCTTAACTTAATTGGGTTAGTTTAGGCTTAAGGAAATTCCGAAAACGGGATCAATGGTGTCTTGCTACAGAGTCCACAGGTGAGATAGATTAAGTTGGGCGCGTGAGTAGCCTTAAGCGAACTTCCTTCAACCACAATGCCGCCCCCACCACGCCACTGGTTGTTAGAAGTGCATAGGTTAAGGACAATTTTGGAAATGGACAACCCGGAATTATTAACCACATTTAATTAAAATTCAATTAATTAAATTTACCAAAAGCAATAAGTAAATATAAAACATGGGCTATTTTATTGTGGTTTGGTTATAAACCTATATCCATGAGGCTACACTCAACTATTGAATGATATATTAAGTATGTGAAGTTACAATCACCAATCAAACTCGTACAA
Organism: Artocarpus hirsutus; assembly: GCA_946598075.1. NCBI lineage: Eukaryota > Viridiplantae > Streptophyta > Magnoliopsida > Rosales > Moraceae > Artocarpus > Artocarpus hirsutus. Next base: position 19,157 of record CAMOHE010004402.1, read on the forward strand.
TTTCAAGACCCTTTCTATAGACTGTCACCTTTGTGTTGTAACAATAAGATAGATTTATTTAGTAAGCACCACTTGTCTTCAAAGTCTACACTTGTTGAAACCCTTCAATGCACAAAGTGTTTTCGCATGAAGACTTCAAATTCCTCTCCCAAAGAATGCTAAGAACAACTACTTAAAAAACCTTTGTAAAACTAAGCTCTCAGGATGTGTAAAACATCTTCTTGTGTTGAGGTTTATATAGAGCTGCTCCATTATTGCAATTAGATCTTGGATTAGTTGTTCAAAATTCAAATGCTATATAGGATGTTACAACAAAGTTGGAATACTTATCCTACAACGGCCTACCTGTTCAAGCCGTTGCTTAAAGCTTTTTACTTAAACTTAATCTTACATGTAAAAATGTGGAATATTTTTTTAACTTACTAATATTATTTAACGATCACAGCAAATATTTTTAAAATACTTGCTTAACTATAATTACAAACCACCTACTTAAATTATCTTTCAAAAGCAGTTCTACCTTATTACTAGATTGTAACATGTTGTATATAATTAACATTCTTTCAAAAAGCAGAATTTAAGCTTGCAATAGTATACATAGCCTGACTATCGCATTTGTCTTACCGCGACATCCAACTCCTCAACTTTTCACACTGGCCGCTTGGAAGGATTTCCTACAGCATGAAGAATCTATAAAAGCTTTCGCTCAACAAATCCAAACATTTCTCACAAAACATATATAAAGGAATACTAATAGTAGTATAATATATGATTTCAATTATGCTTACTCATGAACATATTATTATTATACATTCTCATTCTAAATTATAGGCCTAAGTGCATACCAAGTGCGCATGATTATCCAACACTAAGATTGTATTTTAACTTGACACTCCCCTTGGGTCGGTAGACTTATAATCCTCAACTGAGTAGAGGTTGATACGACACTTAACTATCCTATCTTGACTTCCTTAACTTGGAGATTTAGATTACCAATCTTGTATCTTAGTGAACATACTTTATGTTATGATTTGGTATCTAGGGTGACATGCATTACACTTGTAAACATAAACCATACATGAATAAGGCATATAAAAATCATTTTTTTCATCCCATAAGCAAAGTTTGAAACTTACTTGAACCACACACTAACGTTCCTACTTTAATCCTTTTCCTTGGTTAGTCGGCTTTGTGTCCAGTTTATGTGGCACCCAACTATTAGTTTGAGTATATATTATCGGTCTATTTGTACATCACTTGACTTAGGTAAACTAAGGTCAATTAATGTCTCATATTATGGCTTTGTATTTTTCATGACGAGATTTATCATTTACTTTAAAACTTTGAGCTTAATCGATAAGCTTAGGTTCGATTTGGCCTTTTTATAAAAAATGACAATTTTGCCCTCAATGAGTCTTGGAAAATTTTCAAACTCTTTGGAATTACACTTGTGATTGCTTGCTGCCCAAAATAGTGTAGAAAACCTAAATGTGTAGTGAAAAACCTAGTTTTGTTATTTTTACAGTTTTGAACCAAAACATAAAAATCTTGGCATTTTTGCCTCTGTTCTCAAAGTAAAATTGTTTGGTATTGTACCATGTAGTTTTAATGAGGATTTATAATCTTTAAAGGCTCTTGGACACATTGAACATTTTCAAAGCATTTTTTCCATTTTATAGTTTTAAAACTTCTACGATTACATTTTATAAAATTTATAACTCAAAATTGGTGCAAAATTGACAAGAATATTGTTTCATGAAAGTCAACAATTTCAATGAGATCTACAACTTTCATTTTTAATTTTTTCCAAAATCAATCATTTCAAGGAACTTTTGGCTAAATCTCTAAACAGTTAGATTTGAAAAAGACCTGTTTTGGGTTTATCCGGTTGGAATTTGAGAAAATTTTCTTCACGAAAAACGTTTATCTCATCATTTTCAATAAATTATGTGTAATCGAAACCAATTCTTTCTTTAATTTCCTTAAAAACTTAGATTTTCAAAAATTGTCTCAAAAGTGTATTGCAACACTTCAAACAACAAAACTTACTTTTTGGTCTAAAGATCTTAGTCCAAATTTAACCATTGCATCCTTAACCATACAATTCATAAACAAATCACCATTGTATCCTTAACCATACAATTCATAAACAAATCATGACATGACAAGTCTTTTAAATACCAAAATCTAAAATTATTGATTACATCCTATGAAAAACTTAAGATATAAACTTTGAATAAGAAAGTTATAGTTAGGGTTTTACCTAATGTGTTCCAATATGTTGGATCACTTTCCCTTAGCAAAAATGGTCTCAAAAATCTGTTAATCTTAAGATCAAACATAGACAATTAACATCTAAAATAGACTCTAAATTTTGACAAAACCCTCTGAGCAAAGTTTCGACAATTACCTTAAAACCTTCTTGGATCGACACCAAAACCCTTATGCCTACTTCTAATGATAATTTGAGGTTTGGATCAACAAAATTTTTAAGAAAAGTCTGTGCTTGGAGGGTCTTTGGAAGGGGAAAAATAGAAGAAATTTAGCTCTATGAATCAAACTTGGAGGAAAAGAAACAAATGAATTTTCAAAATGACCCCTTAACGTTTATAGAGCTTGATTCTAGGGACTTGTTTGCAACAATTTAAATTGGAGAAAATTGGATTTCCTTGAGAAAATTGGAGAAAACTTTACATAATTTTTGAGGTCCATTAGGATAGGATCAAAGTACACCTAGTGTACTAGGTTTTACTTAAGCAGTCCAAATCTACTTTAAACTATATTTTTCTTACTCTGATAGTATTGTATGAAAGAGATATTTTTCTTATCAGTCTAAAAATATCTCAGTACACTATATATCTATAATTTTCATAATTCCCATCAATAGTAGCTAATTTGTCTGTGTGGAAATTAAATTCTACTATGTTGCTAATTTGACTCTTCTTAGCGTCTCTATATGAGCTCGTTGATGATAAGTGTCATACTAGCCTCTTTGATGTGAGATTTACAAGTAAAGTTAAAGTTGTGACCTCGTTGGTTAATAGTCTTAAGTCTTTCATAAGAAAGCATTATGTTTATGTTCTCATGATTAATTATGTTGGTGTGAACACTTAAGTTCAGAAGATAAGAAAAGATATAAACGATGATAAGAAGTTTAAGTAAGTTATGAATAATAATAAAAAGCTCATAATTGAAAGTTTATAATTAAGCATAAATAGAATCACGTATTATGTCACTACTTACATTCCTTTTAAGTAATGTTTTTACGAAGAACGTTTTGTAAAAAATTTGAGAAATGTTTTATGAGAACCGTTTATGAAAAAAGTTTTATGAGAAGGTTTTTAAGAGAAAAGTTTTATAATGAGTCTTTTAAATGTTTTGTGAGATTATGTTTGAACTTACTAAGTGTTTACTAAGTGTAAACTCATTACAAGTTCCTTCATGCTGTAGGTAATCCTACGAGAAACCAGTAAGACTAATTGAAGAGCTTAGTGATGTAATGGACAGATATGGAGGTTGGGTATAGATACCATTACAGCAGTTTTCTACTACTTAAAGATAAAATTTCCACTAATTTAACTAAAAGCTTTTCTAAGTTTGAAAAGATGTTATAACAAAAGTTTTACGGAAGTAAATGTTTCGTAATAAGTTTTAAGAAATGCTATGAATGATTTTAAAGTCAAGAGTTAAGCTATATCTAAACTTCGGTTGCAATAGAGGTCGTAACAGTTTTTAAGTATGTATAAAGAAAAAAATTTACCCAATATTTTTTTTACTAAGTAAGATTAAAATTAAGAAATGATATTAAAGCAAGATAAGTGATGGCCCAAAAAGGTAGGGCTTTAGTTTCTATTGTTTCCTAGTTAGCGGAAATGCAAAACTTGATGTTGTATGCTTAAAATAAATTTGCTGTATGGTTAGGTTTTTCTTCCTCTTTCCTCCTCTTGTTGTATCCAAAACTTAGTTTAATGATTAAGGATTTGATTTGCTAGATTGGTCCTGAGTAGATAGATACACTACATCAGTATGCAAAATTTCAGTTCAAGTGTGGAAATTACTTCCGCACTACCATATTTATATTAGTGCAAGACCTTGTGCACAAATGTTAAAAAAAGGTTGAATGCATTATGGAAAAAGTTGGCGACTGAGATTTGATTATGTGATAATAGTTATATGATTATGTGGTTTTTTCTTTTAGTGATTTTTCTGGTGATGATGTTTTCATAAGTTTTTGTAATTTTGTAATATGGTTTTGTGATGTTCTTGTTGTAACCTTTTTTTTTAACTTTTGTTCATTTTTTTGATATTGTGGATTCCAAAATGTAGTTTTTGTGTTTTTTTTATTGTAATTTTTTGGTTTTTTTGGTGACGCCTTGTAATGACCGAAAAAAATTTCATTAGTTTAAATCTAAAATCTAATTCAGATTTAAACAGTGAATTTTCTTGATTATTTATATTTTTGTTGAATATGATATAATGTGAATTAATTATGATAAACTTTTATATGTGCATTATATGTAATTTTTGTGCAATGTGGAGTATTTTAAAATGTGCAAATTTTGTGAGTTTAAATACTCAAAAATTTGTAAAATATTTTTAAAATAAAATTTGTGTCACATTAATTATAATTTTTATGGTATAAATTTATGAAGAATAATTTATTAGTAAAAGTAGAAAAGTCATGCCATAGTTTAAAACAATGTAAAAATCGTCTGTTTCCTGGTCAGTTAAACTAATAAAGATTTTAGTATTTATAGTCCAACTATTATTGCAATACAGTATAAAGAAACACACAAAGTGAATAGTACATAGTACATGATACAATATAATTATATAGAAAAAGTGCATACACAAATAGATGAACTACTGCGTCAGAATTAGACAGTATAGGTAAAAAATAAGTCAGTGTAATTTTAGACTATTAAAGCAAATATATCCTTAATCTCACACTGACAGAATAGGAAAAATACAATATAGTGTAAATTTAGATTGTGTAAAAGCATATAGGACCCAACAAAGTGACACCTTTAAGATTGAATATTGGCCACATCATTGCCCTATGTTGGATCCAGTTTTGGCCTTAAATTTGGGAGTAATTTTTTATTTCATTTTAGTCCTTAAGTGGTGTCATCACAAGTCTAAGTGATTAGTTGGAAATATCACACTTTGTCTTTTGGGAGTAATTTTTTATTTCATTTCAGTCCTTAAGAGGTGTCATCACAAGTCTAAGTGATTAGTTGAAAATATCACACTTTGTCTTCCTCATTTTCATGCAAAAACAAAATAAGACCATTTCTAACTACCAAAAACCGGCCATAATCTCCTCTAGTCTCTCTCAATATTTTCTCAAATACAACCTCAATCAAGCTTAAAAGCATGTTCAAGTATGTTCGAGCAAAAATTAGCAATTTTAGAGGTAAAATATCCAAACTTTTTCTAAGTGTTGTAGTGATTTCCTTCAAGTTTTGGAGTGGGTTTTTGATGGGTTATGTTATGTATGTTGTTAGGGGATTTTAGAATGTTTTCTAGCACTAAGAAGAGGAGCAAGCTTAGCCTTGGGAAAACTCTTGGTAAAAACCCTAATCCTAGCTTTGTAAAATATGTTGTTTTCATGAGTTAAGTTTATGGTTTGTACTAAGATTAGACTATGACATGTATAAGGGACACTATAGCATGATTGTTTAATGATTTATATGTAATGATGAAGACGATTGCTAGAAACTAGGGTTTTAATGCTTAAATGAGAAAGTTTATCAAACTTTGTTTCAAACCAAAGTTTTGATAGTTTAAAAAAAAAAACTAAGGTTTTGAGAAGTTTAGAGACCAATTTATTTTCTAAACAAAACACAAGATGTATCGAAAACAGCGAGATAAACAATTTTTGTGAACAAAACTTTTTAAAGTTTCAATTCGATCATATTGAAAAATTTGAATTTCTAGTTCGATAGATTTGAAAAGTAGCCAAAACACCGTTAAAATGTTGAAATTTAAAACAAAAAATTAAAACTCAAAAGTTGTAAATCTTGCTAAAACTGGTATAAATTGTAAACGGTTTGTAAAAATCTTACATAGATTACGATTTAAAAATTTGACCAGTTTTAATCACGAAAATTTCAAAATAGTTCTAATACAGAAAATATTTTGAAATAAAAATATTTTAACCCAGGTACTTTTGAGAGTTTTAGTCCATGCAAAAAAAGAGCATGATGATATAAAATGGATGTTTTTTTGTTCGAAGGGCAAAATCATCAAGATTTTTATGTTTCGAGTTAAAACCATAAAATTTTTGTTAAACTTGATTTTTCACAAAAAAAAAAAAAACCCAGATGTCTTGTTTTTCTACACCTTGCGAATAAGCAAGAAAATGCAAGTTTTTAACTAAAACGGTTCAAGAAGTTTTCTACATCTTGTCAAGGACAAAATCGTTATTTTTTGCAAAAGCAACCTAAACGGACCCCGAAACGTCCGAATTAGGAAAACATCTTTAAGTGGGAATTTGTTTGTCACTCGTTAGTATCGGGATGGCAATGTGAAATTAAAAGTTTAGTCATGTAACACTTAGGCTTCAAATAAACCAAAAAAAAAAACGTGTCGAACAAACTAAGTGAATAAAATGAGCATTTAGCATTTAATTTTGTTATTGAAAAATAGGTCAGTAATTAAAAAAGTTAGCTAATAATAGGATTTTGTCCCAATAGGATGTTGAAACTTATCAAACAGGGAACAGTTTAATCAGATATGTTGCAAAATCCAAGTAAGTTTTAAACCCACATATAGTGTGGATAAAATGGTTTTCAAAAACATTGCTTTAATCAATTTATGAGATGCATATGTCATGCACTTAATTAAAGTTATTAAAGCATTATATATGGTATGTCATCATAAATAAGAACTAGTAAAATAATTCACCATATAAGGTAATTTAAGTAAGTGTTGTACCAATCTCCCAATCTAAGGGGAGATTCAAGTAAAGAATGATATGATCACTATGTTACGAAGATCTTGCGCATGTGGTATGAATACTTAGGCACTTAGTTCAAGATAAGATTATGGCACAAATAAGCTAAAGCCATAAATAAGCATAATTAGATCATGCATATAGGAGGAAGTTATTTTTTGGGCTATGTTTGGACTTATTGAGGAATAACGTACCTAATTATTTCATGCTCTAGGAATCCAACCAAGAGGCCGGAGTAAAAATTATTATTGACCTGAAGACGGTGGTTGAGCAATAAGAAGACAAGGGAATGGATATTGCTATTTCCTTGTAAATTAAGTATTTTTGAAATATGCTAGTTTGATGAAAACTATTATGGTTAATGTGGTATGTAATATAAGTTAAACAAGTACTGTAAATACTTCTGGGTACCAAAATGTGTCTATGAAAAGTGTTAATATAAGTTAAAAGTTTTTTAAGAAAAAAATTATTTTGTATTTTTATGACTAAGTAAATTTAAGCAAAGAAAAGTGTTAAGTAATGGATTGAAACAGTCAAGTCGTCACATGTTTTCTTCAGTATTTTGATTTTTATGAAAAATTAGAAATAATTTGGTGCAGTTCATTTTGGAACCTAGCGGGTTGTGCGACAAAACCTATCAGCACATGGTGGGTTTAGCGATGAAATCTAGCGGGTTCCCACTCTGAAAGCTCCCAGGTTATGCTATGGCCCCTGCACCAGTGATCAAAGGTGGTTGGTATTTCTTGGTTTCAAAAAAAATATGTCAGAACTTGGTAGGTTCTAGTTTTAGAACCCGTCAGGTTACGCTTCGCACTAGTGCCGGTCTAGAGGCGGTTGGCATTTTTTCGTTTCAAAAAAAATATTGGAATTGATAGGTTTGAGTTTTGGAGCCTACTAAGTTACGCTCCGACACCTTGCGTCGGCGATTAGAGGCGGTTGGTATTTCTTTATTTCAAAGAATATATGATAAAACTTGACAGGTTCTAACTCTGGAACCTACCAAATTATGCTCTAGTACCTTACGTTAGAGATTGGAGTAATCTACCATACGAGGGAGTGAGAAAGATAAGTAATTTAGACTTTTAATAAATCATCTTTTTCTAATTAAAGAACGATAACTTAAACTTTTAATAAATTATTTTTTTAATTAAAGAGGCAATTTTGAAAAGAGTTATTTAAGAGGGTAATCTTCAAAAAGTATTACTTTAGGGAACATTCTTGTGTTTTTTCTCCATGATTATTGGCTTCGACATTTATTAGAATTTTAAGTTTTATAAATTTTTTTCATAAAAAAATAAATATGTGAGGTTCTTGGTTTTTCATAAAAATGATGAAGAAATAAATCGGATAATAAAACGAAATAAAATTGTGGCTAGGATTATTCAGCCAAAAAAAA
>CAMOHE010004443.1:776-17792 GCA_946598075.1 Artocarpus hirsutus
GTTGGAGTAGGACCTCCGTTGAGAACAAGTGAAGACAATTATGCAAGTAATTCAGAGCTTTTGGAAGTTCAAGAGCGTGAAAAGAAACGAGTGCTTTTGAACAAGAATTTTGGGAGGTAAGTCCTTAACATCAAGCAACAATAAATCAAACATTCCCTCTGCAATCATAATAGATCTATCAAAACTATAGCAAACATTCATTTTATGCATTGAAATTCTTATAACATGTCCTTGATTGACGGTAAATGAGACTTGTCGTAGCTTCACTTTTGGAAAATTGCTTATTGCTTTGATATGTGATATTGTGGTACTACCTTTTACCAGAAAACAGTTGCTCGTGGCTGATGAAAATGAAGACTTTAACAAGACGTGTTTTCTTGCTGACGAAGAAACATTTTATGACCACAAAGCTCATATAAGTAACGAAAAGAGTCAAAACTACTCTGATGACAGTTCAACAGAAAGTTCCCAGAGTAAAATTTATCGGCAGTGTCACAGAGATGATGACCTGCACTTGGCAGATGGATATCCCCAGAAGATTTCTCATACCGGAGGCAGTGTTATCGTCCAGAGCAACCTAGTTCCGAAGTGGATGATCTGCCCTGCAGCTCCAGTTGTCATAGTGATGAGGTGAAAAAGCGCCATAATAAAAGGTACAAAAAGCACGATGGAAAAAAGGAGCATGATTTTTGTAGGCATCACCATCGAGCTAGAAATGAACGTGATTCTACTAGAAATTGAGTTAAGCATGGTGTCGGAAGGCACAAAAAAAAACATTGCTCCTTGGAATTCAACTTGCTGTCTTCCAGGGAACAGAAGAAGCAACAAAAAGAAGCCAGCCAAAGTTCCGCACACACCAAGCATAATTCAAAGCGTAACAATGTTGAGCTACATTACGACAGGTGGGAAATGGTTAGTGGATCAGATGAGGATGGTGCAGAGGAATATCGTTATTATAAGCAAAAAAAGGGACATTGAAGGAAGAAAGGGGCTGATCCCCGAGGTAATGAGTGTACATGTAGTGCACTTTCATACGTTGCTGATCTTGCTGGTACCCTTTTTTGCAAAATAAGAAGAGTATGTATAGGTATTTGCATGTTTTTTATTAGCTCTAATATTTTTTCTTGTTTGTGATATAAAGGGATGGACTTAGGACATTTATTTTAGACACAATTAGATTTGGTTCTTATCTGATGAGATAATTTTCTGTTGGTTTTGTTGATACAGATTTAGTTCAGCGGCATTTGGACAACTAAGTATTTTTTGGATTGCTCGCAAAACTTCTCCCTCAGCTCCCAAACTCCAAACATATCATTTGTTCCCCCTCATCCATGTAATATTAACCAAAAATAAAATTCTTAAATTATGTTTTTTAAACATCAGTGACACAATATTACTCAAATAAGGAGGATTATTGCATAGTTTAGTGAACCATTACATTGTTAAGCTGACCTCCGGTGCAATCGCATGAAAGTGATCCAAATTTTTTTAAGGTTTTTTATTTTTTATTTTTAACAATTAAACTTTTTAAATTACCAATTTTTAAAATTCAAATTAGTTTTAGATATAATAGAGTTATCAAAATACTTCTATTTATGTACCAAATCTTAATTTTGTACTAAAATTTTATCAAAAATTATAACAAAAGTAGTTTTTATTGTTAGTATTTCATAGATCGGGAGAATACATGTTACGTTTTGAAGTTCATTGGCACATTTTCACGAGGGCTATAGTTGAGGGGTTTTTCTGTAACTTATCCGTATTTTTTTTTCCTTTTGTATCTGCTAACTTGGCCCCTCGCTCTTTTAGCGTGAGATGTGGAGGCCAGCAAAGAATTAACAAATGCAGCAATTGTTTATGCTGTGAACAGGCTTCTTTGTGCAGAGATTGTTGAAGTTGAAGGTATGTTTCTTTCCACACACGCGCACACAAATTTTCTTAATAGATATATTGATCTGCTAAAAGTAGATTGATCATTGAAGTGAGAGAGAGGATTGTAGGTTTGGTGGGGGGCGGGTTTGTTGTGAGAGCTAACTAGAATTTTACTGATCAAAGTAGCGAGAGAGCGATGAGTGATTCACGTGCAATGTGTGATCTATTGTGTGTAGTTTTGAACAGGCGTTATCAATTGGACTAGATTTGCCACTAGATTAAGAGTTTGGGGAGGTAATTGCCAAAAATTAAAAGTTCAAGAACAACTTATCACTTACCAAAAAACCGGGGGATTAATTGTGCCAATTAGTCTTTATGTTTATGGCGACTTTGGCATAAGATGGTGTAGTTGTGGCAACTGACGAGAGTGTTGGTGGTGATATAAGTGAAACTGATGAAATGCATACCCGATGGAAGGCGGGAAATAAAGAATGTGAATACGGGGGTTTCCATGTGGTGGCATGGCCTCTTATAGTCGCATAGCAGTGAAGGATGACCTATTGCGATTCTCTTATTTAGCTTAAAAAAATTGTATGCTGAATTGTATGAACAACTTATCACTTGCTAAAAAAACCGGGGATTAATTATGCCAATTAGTCTTTTATGTTTATGATGACTGTGGCATAAGAAGGTGTACTTGTGGCAACTGACGGGAGTGTTGGTGGTGATATAAGTGAAACTGATGAAGTGCATAACCGGTGGAAGGTGGGAATTGAGGAATGTCAAACCGGGTTTCCCTGTGGTGGCATAGCCCCTCATGGTGGCATAGCAGCAAAGGATGGCGTATCGTGGTTCTCTTATTTAGCATAAAAGAATTGATTGCAGTTGTTCGTATGGAGGCTGATATTATGCCTCTCATTTGCCTGTCGAATATGACTTGGGCTAATGTGAATTTTGACCTTATAGGTACCAGTTGATGTAAACAGGAGTTCGGTTCTTTTCTATTTCACTTGTGGTTGTAATAAATTGTCAAGTGGTAGAGGGATAGAGAGCATGAGGACACCATGGATATTTTTATCATTTAATAAAAAAATTACTCTCTTTCTAAAAATAGTTCATGTGTGGAAAGTTGTAGCGAATTTAGTCCCTTGATTAAAAAAACCTATCGCTAGCAAAATTTAAACTTAAAAAAACTATCAAAGTTGGCTTCTGTTTTAAATAAATGGATGGGTTAAATCACATTCAGTTCCTAAACCGAGTGTGCGTATGTAAATCGCCAAAGCTAGTCTATTAATGCCATGTTTGGCAAGGTAAGTTTGGACCACTATTTTAGTTATAAGGAGTAAAAAGCTCTCACATGTTACAGTAAAAATAAAAAATTTGCTACAGTGTAAAATATTCACATACTACAGTAAAAACAGTTTTAATCAACAGTTTAACCACCATGTTAAACACCATATAAATAAATGTATATAAAACATTAATATCAGTGCATTTTAAGGCCTTTTTTAAACATTTTTGTGTAAGCTTTTTTTCTTTTTTGTTTTTTTGAAGAAAACTTGTTGGTATTCTTGTTTTTATATTCTTAAAAAAATTGTCGCTCAAGTCAAGGAAATTTATTTAAAAATAAATAAATAATTTTCTTTCACGATTGAAGATTTCTTAATTCAATAATCAAAACTAAGATTGAGGTTGGGGTTTGGATTAGGGTCGTAGTCAAGTGGGGGAGGCTGCACGAGGACCGCCAAACTTCATGTGGTCAGGGTTAGGGTTGTCTCCAATCTCGATCCTAACCGCCTTGGTCTTTACCTTGATCTCGGCTTCATTCCCATTCTCAACCTTGTCCCAACCCTAACTCCAACCCAAACATAAACCTCTACCTGCTTCTTAACACTAACCTTAAGTTTATTTCCTGTCCCTATCTTTACCTCCAAAGAAGAAACTTTTGTGTCCTTAAGTTACTTAAAAGACATAAAAGGAAAAATATATATCCAACACGTTTTTCTTCAAAAATAATAAAAAAAAAGTTTTAGAAAAATCTATTTTGATAGAAACAATTTAGAACAAGGCACGTTTTTATCAATACATTGTCCAAGAGAATAACGTTGGTACTTCTTCCTACACTTAATATTTTTCATCCATTTAATTCAGGGATTAAATTTGAAACGACTTTCGATACAAAAACTATTTCTAGAAGAAGAAAAACTTGTTTAGGGATTTTTCACTGATTTTTTTTTAATAGTAGTTGTTAGTTTTAGGATTTGTTTTCATTTGATCATAGGTGTTATTAATGCTATTTTCAGTATTTAAACACTTTGATCGATCAAATTTTTTAGATTATATATTCAAATTTTTGATCAATCAAGGAGCTTTAAAAAAAAAGAAAAAAAAAAATTTTTAAAAATTTTTCAAACTAGAAGGCGTCAATATTATAGCGATGAAAACACAATTTTGAAGATAAATTTTAAGAATTCTCTTTGAACTATATCATTTATGTCAAAATACTCAAACTTCAAAACATAGTTGTTGTACCTTCTGAACTATAATACTTCTTTATATTCACCTATTGAGCTTTGAAACATTTTTTTGGGACAAAATAATACTTATGACCCTTATTAAAAGGATAAATTTATCAGTTTATTTAAAACTCTTAGAACTTAACTTGAATAACGTTATGTTCTTTACTTTTTTTCTATCTTTTTCTCGCATTTGAGCACGTACTTGACATAATATACGAAAGTTTGGTGCCCAACTTGTTTATTTAAAGTAGAAAGGACATTCATATAAACCCTTAAGTATTGTATTTAACCTTAAACCAAACGAAGTTTTAACAATTCCATAAAAAAAAAAAAAACAATGTTCAAAGTTTAGGGGTGAATTCAAAAAAATATTACTCTTTAGGGGACTTAATAAATACTTTAGGAGTATCCCATGGAATCGTTCATCTCTTATTCTTTTACCAGACGACGAGGGTTGGTAGTATTAACTATCAACAATTAACAAAAGCAAGACGCAGACTGTGCAGTAACATCCCAAATTTATTTTCAAATGATGGGGAGGGGAGCATTATCGCGTGCGGCGGCAAGTTAGGATCTTGCTTGGTGGGGGAGGCCGGAGGGGGGACTCAATGTTGCAAACCCTCCATTGGGTTCGATGCCCTTTTGCGGCCGTATGTCCTATGGGACGCACCTTCACAATTGTGGGTCGCCGTCATGAGAATCATAGGTCTCTAGTGAGTTTTACGGGGAGGTGTTTTTTAACTCAATTTTTTTCCCTCTGATTTTTTTTTTTTAAGTTTCGCGTTTTTTTTCAATTAAAGGGTTTTTTTTTTTTAAGAAAAATCCTAAAATTCCTCATGTGTTTTGTCTAAACATTAATTTTGCTCTTTTTATTATGCAAATACCCAAAATAGCCCCTATATTTATAAAATCATATTTAAAATACTCTCTGAAGCAATTAAATTTTTAGAAAAATTCAAGATTACACTTCTTAATCTATGTTAAATATTTTAAATGACTTAACTAAATAATTAAACAAAAGACAATTTAAAATGTTGAAATAAATATTTTAATTTAGCAAATACTTTTATTATTTTAAGAGTTTTTAACTTTTAAGATTGTTTTTATTTTGAGTTAAATTCATCAAAAGTCCTTGAACTTTCTTTTCTTTCTAAAATTAGTCTCTATACTCAAAAGTGTTTTAACTGAATCTTTGAACTTTTTTCTTGTCTCAAATTTAGTCCCTCAATTAAATTTTGGATGAAAAAGTTAAGATTATTTGCATAAATCCCCCTTAACCTATGTACCCTATTTTACTTTGTCCACCATCTTTTAAAACCGTCTAAAACACTCTCGAACTATAAAAATTGATCACTTTGCCCCCTTTGTTAAAGTCCATCTATATTTATGAAGTATTAAAAATTATATATTTTTTGAAGGTTTAAAAAATTATATTAGCATTATAATTAAATATATACAAAAATAATTAAATATTAAAAATTTTATTTGAATTTTTTTTCTAATATTCTCTCTCCCTTTCTTATCTCTCTTTCTCTTACTTTCTTTCTCTATAATATACAGGTTTCATGTTCTTCACTAAAGAACTTAAGTGACTAGATAGACTTTTCCAACAATGGTAGCAAGCCCATCTTTAAACCAAAATATCAATGCCATTTAACTTTAAGATAGATCAATTTAAGAAAATTAGCAACTTGTTTTTTTCGTCAACAGCTCATAGACAATAGGAATCACATATGACTCAAACCAAGAAACTGGATACAAATTCGCACGAAATAAAAACCACTTTTGTGATTAATTAACAAAGCAGAAAGGAACTCACATAAAGAAATTGAAAACCCTATTCGCCCTCTAGCCCACCCTTATCACTTCCACCACACTGCCACTAGCCCACCTTTCGTCGCCCACTCATTTGCCCCTCACCAGCTCACTATAGCTGCCCGATCGCCCATTGCGTACCCTAGCCCACACGATCACTTTGTGCCATCTCGTCGCTGGCTAGATTGAGAGAGAACAAAAATAGAGAAAGAATATAAAAGAGAATAATGAGAGAGATTGTCAGGAAGGATGAAGGGGAAAATAGGAAAAAAAATATAATTATAATAAAAATAAAATAATTATTTTTTATATTTAAATACTTATAATTAAAAAAAATTATTATTTTTATATTTAATCATAATTTTAATATCTTTTTTTATATTTTAATTGCATGTGACGTCATCAATTTTATTACTGATGTAGACGGAATTAGACAGAGGGGGCAAAGTGATAGGTTTTTTTTTTTTTTTATAATTGGGGGTGTTTTAGGTGATTTAATAAAAATTGAGGGGATAAAGTGAAATAAGGTACATAGGTCAGGGGGATTTATGAAAATAATTCTAACTATTTCTATCCAAATTTTAATTGAACATAATTGAGGAATTAAATTTGAGACAAAAAAAGTTCAAGGATTAAGTTAAAACACTTTTGAGTATAAGGACTAATTTTAGAAAGAAAATAAAGTTTAGAGACCTTTGATGAATTTAATTCTTTTATTTTTTGATTTAATAATGTTTTAAATTGTATTTAGTATATGTTAGAAAGAATAATTTTGGTTTTTTAAAAAGCTTAAATGTTTTAGGGGTATTTATGTATGGTTTTAAAAACACAATGGGTGCTTAGGGCATTATCGTAATAAGAAGGAAAAAAATGGAATTTAAGCTAAATACCTAGGTATTTTGGGGAGTGTCCTTTTTTTGTAATAATTTTAATTTATTTTTTATTCATTAATAGAGGTTTTTTAGAATATCATTGCTAGGATATTTGCGTCTTTTTACAGCTACTTTTTATAATTAGCGTCTTCTTTTTTTTTTTTTTTTGGGAAAACTTCCAATTAGTGTATTTTTTTTAAGGATATCCATGCCTATTTTGAAATTGCAATATTTGCATTAAATTTATTTTAAGCACTTCACTTGCAAAATTTTTACCTTTTCATGGTATTATAACTGCAACCATTTAAAAAAAAAAAAAAAACATTGTCGTTTCACTTTTTTTTTTAATGGTTTTGAAGTTTGCAATCATAAGCCGTAATCTTCGTGATAATGACCGTATTTGTATATCACATATCTTTTTGAATTTTTAATATTATTTCGTCGTCATAGCACTCTTTATGCTTCTGTTTATTAATCATTATAGATTTTTTGCTAATTATGGTTGTAAAAATTATTATAAAGTTTCAATACTTATTGCATGTTGCTTACAGGACATCGTTGATCCTTTTAAATCTCTAATCTTTAGCATGTTTTCTTTGCATTAAAAGAATGAAAAAGTAAAGAGTAATTTTTTTTTGTTTAAATAATATGTTTAATTACAAAATCGTAATAAAAATTTTGTGGGCTTCACACAATATAGAGAGTAAGAAAGGGAATATTAATCCTTTCATACTTTTAGTATTGACTCCCATAATGAATAACATATTTAGCTAGATGTCCAGATTCAAATGTTATTATTTAATAACTATTAGTTATATAAAAAAATATTTTAGTAATTATATTGAATAAGATTTTTATTCTTAAATAAACACTAAAAAGGGAACGAGATCATTAGTTCTTTTTTCTTTTCTTTTATTCTTTCACGGTTTAATCTTATTGTACATATGATTTTAGATAATTTTATACTAAAATAGTAAATTTGAAATCTTCAATTGGATAATAATATTTGGACATTTATGTATTTCCCGAAAGTACTATTTTCCAACGTCTGTTTATACATTATTTTATCGGTTAAGGGCTATAGATAACACGGATGACACCAGCAACCATCCCAATATGAAGTATCCAACTGAAATTGTTGGGCCAATATCCTCAGGTTCCTGCCGCAAAGGAGTATAAAAGCGTTAAAAGACTACCTCAGCGTAAGGAACTATACAGAGATGGAAATTATTATTGTGATACTGAGCGCCAAAAATGGGATTCAAAACGTCAGGAATAAAAGTGATAAAACGAAAGGACAAATTAGTTTAAGGATTAGAGAGGTGAATTTCTTGTTTTTAGAGACTCCAAGACATGTAAACAACATTTTGTTATACCTTGAAAGAATTTAAGTCTTAAAAAAATTAGTTGGAATGCAAAAATAAGCGCATGTAGTTTCATAAAGTGGGGAAAAGAAGAAAGAACTTTTGACACCTTTCCTTGAAACAAAAAAAAAATTAAGAGATTCTGCTGGTGGGCGTCTTATTATCGCAGCGATTAATCTCAATCATATAATTTAATTCAAATGATGTTTATAAAATGAGTATAACAACGTTGTTTAAAAATTGCTTTCATAATATCCACCTTATATGATCAGCACGACCGGATTTAATCTTTTGTTGCGATCAGAAGTCTTATTAGACGCTACAACAGGGTGCTTCCACTATAAAATCTCTTTAGAATGAAACAAAATGAGAGAGACGGCACCCAAAGAGGACCTTGATGTTGATGAGTTTGTGAGCAGTGAACCATATGGTAAAGCTGTTAATTTTTAAACCAAATGTTTTTCACTTCTGTTAATTTTGAGGAAACAAAATCATGAATTCTAAGCTATGAGGCTACTTAAAACAACAGAGAAACATTTGTTCGGGGAATACCTGTGCAGGCGGAGGTTGTTGAGGGGGTTTTGTGCTGTCAACCTCGTATGGCCAAGCATATCTTTCTGGGTTCTCACTCCTGACCAAGCTCCAGTCATAAATTCTCTTCTCTTCCGGGGTTGACAAAATTGTGTATGATTCCTGTTTATTAACTTATATTCGTTAACAAAAAAAATAGAAAAAAAAGCACGAAATATAGGTTCTTCTAATTTAGGTGAAGCGAAAACAATTAGAAAGAAAAAAAGAAAACTGTAATGTTTACGAACTTTGAGCTCTTCAAGCTTTTGGTCTAGTTCTTCGGCCTCCAGTCCCTGGTTCGTCAGCTCTTCTGTCTTGCTTATGTATGCGTCAATAACCTGCAGCAATTGGAAGTTGATCAGTAGAGAGAGGGAAGATATTTTAATCTTCAATTTGCTTTGCTAGAAGGAATGAAATCATCAACGAGGGGCAATGGTGGAAAATTATGAAAGATATGTCTTGAGTTGTAACCTGATCGTTTGAGCACCCCCTTGGTAGTCCAAGCCTTCCATAATGATCTACATCAGTGATTGCTGCACTCTAAAACCTACTCTTTTCTTAGTTTCAAAGCCAGTCAATTTATTTTTATATTAAGTTTCTTAAAAATACAAAAATTCAATTCAAGTTAAAATACTAAAAGAATTTTAAAGAGATCGAGTGATCAAATATTACGTATGCCACGAAGAGCTCTTTCAACGTTGAGAGCAGAAATTAGGGACGGAGGTCCTTCTGGAACTTCAATGGAGCTCTCTGGATCTGCCTCTTCTAAAGTATTTGTCTCGATTGATGCATCGTTGGAGCTTCTAATGTAAAATCTGCGTGGCTTTAATGCATGAATTGCGACGGAGTTTGTGAACATAGGCCCATTTCTCGGCGTCGAAAGTGGGAAATTTTTATAAGCAATGTGCAGTGTTGCAGTGGAGGATGACACGGCCATGGTCTGGCTGAGTAGTTTCACGCTTTTGTGCGTTGGTGGTGTGTAAGATAAGGCCACGGATATACACCATAAGAATGCTATCTGCTTAATACTGCTCATTGCCTTGTAAACAGCTGGCTACTTTGCTTGTGGACCATGAAGAATTGAAAATTAGGACACCCAAATCTAAAATCAAATACCAAATTGGGGCCTGATTAAAATTAGGAAGAAAGAGGAAATTAGTTCATCATTAATTGGTAATAAAAATAAATTGATCAAAATATAACAATGTCTAATAAATAGCCTATTTAGATTAAAATAAAATTTATTTTTATATAGAATTATGTAAAAAAAAAAAAAAGCAAACAATGAGATAACGAAAAACAAAAACGAGAGAAAGGGAATAACAAAATGAAACAAGAGAAGAAGATAAAATTAAAAATTTAAGTATTTAAAATAACATATAATTACAAAAATACTATGTACTTAAATATTTTTAAAAATATGTTATTTGTTTACATTAAAGTTAAGGGCAATTTTCTTTAAAAAATTATAAATGTAGAGCCGCAAATATTTATCATCTTTTTATGTGTTAAGTTAATAAATTTATCGCCGCTAAGCGAGCCAGTCGTTGTAGTATAGTGGTGAGTATTCCCGCCTGTCACGCGGGCGACCCGGGTTCGATCCCCGGCAACGGCGTTAATTTTTCGTACTTTTTAAATTTTAGGTGATTACTATTCTTTCCTCTTATTCTCTTCTTTTAACATTTTTCCCCCTTCAATTTTTTTTTTTTTTCCCTTCCTTTTCCTAAATTGATGTGAACGGCAACAGAATAGAACAGAGGCGATAATCGGTGAGGTAAAAGCATGTCTGCAGTCGGAGATTGAGTAATCGGTGTTTGCCCCAGAAAAGAAGAGAAGAGAAAAGGAGAAAGGGCACAGAGAGCGAAACATGGGTCCGGGAAGAAACGACGCCGTTGCTTCGGGGTCGGAGCAGGCCGGTCCGAGTAGCTCAGAGCCCGCAATTCCACGGCGGTTCCCCCTCGCAGCTCAACCGGAGATCATGAGAGCCGCCGAGAAGGACGACCAGTACGCCTCCTTCGTCTACGACGCCTGTCGCGACGCTTTTCGCCATCTCTTCGGTCAGTCTTTTAATTTTTTTCCCCGCAAATCCACAATTTTCATCTCTTTGTTGACAGATTTCTGTGTTTTGCTTGCTGCTACAGGTACAAGAATTGCCATGGCTTACCAAAGCGAGGTTAATAGTCCTTTTGAATTCTAGGCGTTAAATTTCTCATAGTAATAGCTCGGTTGCTGATGATTTGCTTTGTTCTTCAACACTATTGCTAAAAAAACTCTTTTTTTTTTCCTGGTGTTGTAGACAAAACTTCTTGGGCAAATGCTTTATTATGTGTTGACTACTGGTTCTGGGCAGCAAACTTTGGGAGAAGAGTACTGTGATATCACCCAGGTTTGTAGCCTTAATTTATGTATATGATATTGATGTTAGAGTTTTCCTCCTCTTTTTTTGAAAGTTTTGCTTACCACTGATTGTTTTCTTGATGTGTTGCTCACAAGCATTTTTCCATTTTTGGAGTTTGTCAATGTTCATTTTCCTTTTCCTTCTTGTTTTTTTAGGTTGCAGGACCTCATGTGCTCCCTCCGACCCCGGCAAGGCGTGCTCTTTTCATTGTTTATCAGACGGCTGTTCCTTATATTGCAGAGCGAATTAGGTTCAGAGCTATTTTTTTTAACTCTTCTGCAATTTTAATTTATAGTGTGAGTAAAGTTTCCTCACAGAGGCTTCTGAAATTTCTATTTGGCAGCTCAAGAGTTGCTTCCCGTGGTATTGTCCTTGCTGATTCGCAGTCCGATGTATTTGGAAATGATTCTTTGGGAAGCAATCGTATTAATTCTCTGGCAGTGATAGACATTCCTACTACATCCACATCTGAGCAACCTGTTTCAGCTATATCAAGGTTGAAGCAGAAAATCAATGGGTTGTGGTTCTATGTAGTTCAGAGATGGCCTGCGGTACCTATTGTGCTTATCTTTTATCAAGCCTTGAATTTGATGCTTGTTAAAAGTTTCATGTACTTTGACTGCACCAACTATTTTGAGATCACCAAGTGCAATGCTTTTCTGGTTAACGCATTGATGCTATTATTCTGTTCAGATGCTTCCTGTAGCTCGTGAGTTTTTGCAATTAGTTATTCGTGCAAACCTCATGTTCTTTTACTTTGAAGGTGATTTTCTTCAACACAGATGCTCATAGATGGTCAATGAAGTTTTCAATGAAGGTTGTGGTGGAATCTTTAGTTAAGATGTGCTAAATTTTTCTTTGCAGGCCTCTATTATCATATATCAAAACGTGCAGCAGGCATTCGTTATGTCTTTATTGGAAAGCCATCAAATCAAAGGCCTAGGTATGTATCAGAAGATAGAGTTTTACCCATATTTCTCAGCAGATTCGTGTCAAACTTGCTGATTTGAATTTTCAACTTCAATAGCTTTTGCTAGTTTGAGCATCCTCTCAACTTCAATAGTTTCCCAGCATTTGTCTTTCTTTTTATTGGTTGCCCGTTTTCCTCTCATGATCTGGAACAGTGTCCTCCTCTTAGTTGAGCATCAAAAACTCGATGGCCTTGGTTGTGCAGAAATCCAATTACATTTTACAGTCCATAATCACAAGTTTTATATTGTATAGTATTATACTCTTGCCGATTTCCCTTCCTGCAGATACCAAATTCTGGGAGTGTTTTTACTTGTCCAGCTATGTATCATTGCTGCTGAAGGACTCCGGCGAAGCAATTTATCCTCAATAGCAAGTTCTGCTCGTCAGACATCCTTGGGTCCCCACCAAGCTTCAACAGGTTGCTGATAACTGTATTGCTTTTCCTTTCTTTTCCCAAGAGTTATTTGTACCGTACTTCAATCGCGTTGACTCTATATTTCTTTTTCACAGTTTGGCCTACCAGCTTTTGTTTGTCATGTGTTACGTGTCTCTTTGTTATTCTTGGTTATATTTTCCTTTGCATGGCACAGTTCCAGCATGTCTTCCACCTCTAGAGTCATAAAAACAGATAAATCTCTAAGTTAATAATCTTCACAAGGTCTACCTTAGTTGAGTTGGAACTTGGTCCTAGCTTATTTCTGTACCAAGTTGTAAGAAGTCTACTCGTATTTGGTGGCTGTTCTAGGTGAAGCTGCAGTGAGAAATATATGTGTTGTTTGACAAGATTGTTATTCCACAAAATTAGTTTCTTCTTGTATCTGGGTTCATTATTACTTGATTGCCTTCCATCATGATGGGTTTACAGGGGGAGGCTTGCCTGTTCTAAACGAGGACGGTAACTTGATATCAACAGACACTGACAAGGGAAGTTTGTTGTATGATTCATCATCAACTTCAGAGGTATATTTGGAAAATCATATCTCGTTCTCTTCTTGGGGCGTACATCTATTTTGTGCTATTGAAACACGAGGGAAGTATGATGGGAGGGAGTTACCTAGTATGAAGCATCTGAGGATTTCATCGAATTGTTCAAATGTTACTAACTTGGTCTCGTCTAACCCTGCAGTCCATTAGTAAATGCACGCTGTGTCTGAGTAATCGTCAGAATCCGACGGCCACACCTTGCGGTCATGTATTCTGCTGGTATTGTTTTTTATTCTGTGATGAAGATCTGTACATCTTTAGCTTTTTTTCTGTGTCCTCTCGTATATTTTTTGAATTTAAACTTTTTGTAGGAGTTGCATCATGGAATGGTGCAACGAAAAGCTGGAATGCCCTCTGTGCCGAACCCTGATAACTCATTCAAGCCTGGTTTGCTTGTATCATTCAGATTTCTAGCACTTCAATTTATTTGATGCAGTTTCCTCTCAACAGAGGGTGATAATGAAATGAAGCTTAGCAACTTGTACAATTGTCCAATCATGAAAAGGATTTGTGATTTTTTTTTTTTAAGGAATGAAAATAATAGGATGAGTAAGAAAACCACCCATTGTTGGGAAGTGTTGTACCTTTTTTCCCCTTTCCTTTTTTCCTGGAATGTAGTTTCATTTTTAGCATGCTGAGTGCTTCACACTTCACAGAATGAGATCTCTTAATTTCGAATCTTGTAGTTGTAGGAATGCACAATTAGGTACAAGATGTTATCCGTTGGCAAAAAGTTCTTCAATATGCATTTTGAACTGTGAAGGTATGCATGCACAGGATAAATTGTCTTCTTCTTTTTTTTTTTTTTTTTGAAGGAAACTTATACATTAAAAATGTGTAATCATTTATGTTTATGTTCTAATCTAAGGCTTAAATCTAATGATGAGACCAAGTAAGTTTTGGCAATTGATGTATTTCATTAAATTTTATTTATCAAAATTGTGATAATTAACTTGTTATTTCTCATCGCTGTTTATGCAAGTTTTTGCCTAACAAAATACGACACAAGTGCTTTAAATTTTTCTTCAGTAAAATATGTCAAAATAGTATTAAAACTATATAAATCTAATGAAATTAGACAAATTTCTGACGCTTGAAAATTTTATTATATATATATATATTTTTTTTTTTTTCAAAATGGAGAGAGGATCTGAGTTTTATTTTCTTTTTGGTTAGGGTAAGAATTGCCCTTTTTTTCCACATATAGTAATTATCATTTTAGCTGTTAGATTAAAGTTTACGGTTTGATTTATGAGTATCATATTAAAAATTTACACCACACATCATAAAATTGTTTCTGATCATAAAACAAACCACTAGAAAGTTAATCCTATGGCAAAAGCAGTAGGTCCTACCAGGAGCAAACAGTGCTAGTTTCTACTATAAAAATCCCCTTTTATTTTGTGTTTAAATATCAGTTTTTTTTTTTTTTTTTTTAAAATCACATAATCACAAGCAATTAAGGGCATTGCTCTTATTAATAAATAAAGGGTGTTTGATACTATTACTCTTAAATTTGTTATATGTTTACGGTTTGCTTTTAAACTTTTGATTTTGTCAAATTGTACCTTAAACTTATAAATATGTAACAAATTATCCTTTATTGATAGCGATTTTAGTTTTTTTGACCGAAATTAATATGTAATGTACACACAAATAGTTAATTAATGACATAAATGATCATTTCTATGTATTGTAACTCAATTTTATTATTATTAATATTTTTAATTAAGTTTTCATGGAGATTGAAAATATTAAATTTTTATTTTGAATACAAATTAGGGTTAAAATTTATATAAAAAACCCTTTTATATTCTTAATGAAATTTTTTTTTTACCTTATAGAGTTACAAACTCACTACTCATAAAACTATAAGATCCAGTCTAATATATAATGTATTTTTTAGATTAAATTTCACTGTTTATTGATAACGAAGTTATAACCCACAAGATTAAAATAGGATTACAAATTCTTAATTAGTGAACTATACAAATAACATATTAATTTCAGTTAAAGTTAAAATTGCTGTCAACGGAAATAATTTGTTATAGATTCGTAACTCCTTGGCGTAACTTTTCAAAATTATAAATTTATAGAGCGAATTGTTGTTGTACAGCAAATTCAACGCGCAGCAAATGCCATAAATTTATAAATATGATGGCGATACCTCATCCTTTTCGTTCAACATGATCTCCTCATAAAGCTTACCCTAGAACTCACTTCGACATTATGTTCGTCTATATGCCTATATATACATTCGCCGGCCGTACAGAGGGATCGATATTTGCCTTCCCTCATAAGTCGTAACATCAGAATCATTAGGCTTTTAACTAAAAATCTTTCGAGTCTCCGTTTCCGAAACACAATGGCTGACTCAGAGGAGCAAGAAGCCGCAGGTACACTGCGATTTTGATATTTATTTTCCCGATCAATCATTTGCTGTTTGTTTGTTTTTCATGTATTTTTACCGCTATTTGTGCCAGTTCATGGCAGAAGGAGTATTTTTCGCAGAGCCGACTGAGGTTCTGACGAGAGAGTGGGCTCGCGGAGGGTGGCTAGTCAGATGTCGGGGTTAGAGTCGACCTTCTATCTCTCTCTCTTTTTTAATTGTTTTTTCTTGTAGTTATGGAATTTGCTCGAATAAGAAAAATGAAGTAACCAAGCGGACAAAATAAAAGGGAAAAAAGAATTTTATTTGTTCTCTTGAAGAAATTGCCTTCCGGAGGAAATAAAAATTTTCCTCTTCTGTGTGATATGATAGGGATAATGGAGGGAGAATTGGAGAGCTGAATTCAGTCTTACAGAAATGGTTTAAATTCCCAGAGAACAGTTACGCTCTGAAAGTAAACAAGAGGGGATCTCCTCTTTGGAAATTTGCCAAAATGACAATCTTATAAGATAAAATTAGCAAAATGACTTTTCATTTTTACAATGAGCGGCCATCCAGAGTGCCATTTTCGAAAATGGACTAATTACAAAGTTTTACTAAAAGAATTGACTTTTCAAAGATATTACTTTACAAAATGACTTTGGAGTGACCTTGCATCATCACAGTCGTTCAACCCAAAAATAAAAAGGTTATTTTGCTAATTTCATCTTGTAGGATTGTTATTTTAGCCCACTCCCCACCCAACAGGTCGTTCAATGTAAATGCATTGTTGATTTTCAAGGACAGGATTTTGTTATGTAGAAGTCATCTTTACAGCGAGTAGGTTATTTGCAAATACCTATGTCGTGTCTGAGGATGACGACATTTTGTGTTCCCATCTTAATTCTTTTTGTTTGCTTGGGAATAATGTCCGTGTTCCTTGCTTTTAAGATGGGATCTCACATTTCTTCTGATTGCCATTACCGTCTGTCTGTGTTAAGTAAGACATTGCAAATTATTAGATAGTTGTAATTAGAATGCTTATTTATGCTTTCCAAGTATTGTATGTAGGTACTAGAAGTTTTGTTTTCTGAATACAGCAGGGGTGTTAATTTTTATTGCCATCCACTTGGAACCCTTGTATAATTTCTGCATACTTGTGTCGTCCGTTAGTTTCAAATTTTTAATTGCTTGATCCTACAAGCATTGAGATATTAGTTCTCCTTTCCCCCTTCGTCTCACCTCATGAGCGTTGTGGGGTACATCTCAATGTTTACATTAA
>CAMOHE010004447.1:522-28424 GCA_946598075.1 Artocarpus hirsutus
TCCAACTTATTTGCTTCCTTGTACCGGACATGTGCCAAACATCCCTATGTGCAAATATAGTTTAAGGATGCCTTCCTACCTATCCACAACTCGTGAGGAGTTTTAGGAACTAATTTTGAAGGCATATTGCTCAAAAGATAACATGCAGTTTGTAGTGTATATCCCCAAAAGGATAAAGGAAATGTCGAATAAATCATCATGGACCTAACTATGTCCAATAAAGTCTTATTCCTTATCCTAACTATGCCATCCTACTGCCAAGTGCCCTGGCAATCAAACGGGATAAGATCCCATTTCCTAATAAGTGTCATATAAACTCATCAAAGAGGTGTTCTCCACCTCAATTGGATGGAAGTGCCTTTACTAGTTGACCTAATTGCTTCTCCACTTCAGCCTGAAACTCCTTAAACTTGTCAAAAGTTTCTCTTTTATGATGCATTAGGTAGACATACCTATATCTTGAGTAGTCATCAATAAAAGCGACAAAGTACTTATACCTCCACGTGCCCTGATGTTTATGGACCACAAACATCGCTATGTACAAGTTCTAGAACCCCTCTGGCCCTATTACCCTTAGATCTAAATGGCCTCTTGGTCATTTTGCCCTCCAAACCATATTAATATTATTGTATAAATTCTATCTCTAAATGACTTAAAGGTTCATCCCTTACTAGCCTCTAAATCCTATTTAAGCTAATATGACCTGATTGCAAATGCCAAAGAGAAGTCTTATTAGAGTGAGAAGTTTTAAGTTTTTTCGAGTTATTATTAACCTCAATGTTTAGCAATGAGTCCATCTTAGGTACATAGATTGTTTTACATCCATCCATCATAGGTAAAAGATTTGTTTTTATGAATCACCACTTTATTTTTAAACAATAATAAATTGGAGTCTTTAAATAAACAGGCTATAGATATTAAATTCCTTTTAAGTTTAGGAACATAAAATAATCTTTCAAAACTAAAATCCTATAATTATCAAAATAAAGATGGACATCCCTATTACTTCAGCCAACATCAAGGATCCATCACCCATCCATAACATGAAGTGCTCATGTAGCAAACTTCTTGTTTCCTTGAACCCTTGCAAAGAAACACAAACATGATTAGTTGCTCTAGAATCTATGACCCAAGTGTCACTTGATTTCTTAACTAAACTAGTTTCAATAACTAGAAGTTCACACTTACCTCCTCAAGAAAGGAAGTCATCGCAATTCTTCTTAATGTGCCCAACTCTCTTGCAAAAAAAGTACTTTAGCTTCTTCAAGTTCTTTTTTTTTTTCTTCTTCTTATCCTTGCCTTTTGTTGGGACAAAAGACTTCCCGTTCTTAACTCTCTATTTCTTTCCATTCCCTAGGTTAGGATTGGAACCAGATGTAGCTACCAAGATAGCTTCATCACTAATAGGAGTTTCCCTGATCAAATTTTTGAACTCCTGTAGCTGCTTCATCCTCTCAGTCAAGGTCACATCTTGTCAATTGCTCAAGTTATATGAAGCTCTAAACGGGATAAACTCCTTACATAGAGTCTTAATGACCTTAATCATCTATGACTCAGCATCAATGTCAGCCTTATGGGTTTGAGCCTCAGCGATGTAACCCATGATTAACATTATATGCTCCTTCACAGGAGTCCCTAGTCTTTGTTTGCAGTTTAAGAGTTTCCAAAGAGCCCCTTGAGGGGTTGGCTTCCAAACATATCTTCTAGATTATCCAATATCAACTTAACAATCTCATAATCCTCATGTTAAGCTTGTAGCACATTATTCATGCTAGGCATAACATAACAACGGGCCTAATCGTTATCATTTTTCTAGCAATCATACGCTTAGATTTGCTTATTCATAGAATCCCTGGTAGGTTTAAAAAGACACAGTGTTGTTAATACAAATTTAAGTTTCTCAATGGATAGGATGATATTTAGGTTCCATTTCCAATCATTGTAATTCTCACCAGTTAACATGTTTTTATTGAGTATCGATAACAAAGCATTTATAGACATTTAATCTACAATAAAGATTCATACACCAAATATAAGCAAACATTCCATAATAGTTTAGTAAGATAACACAAATAAGTAAGTATACAATTGTTTTTATATGTCAAAACCTTGAAAAAATAGAATGATAATTCCGAACTCAGAATCCAACAAGTCGCCTAGAGGAGACTTGCCAAATTCAATTACGAACACGTATCCCCTTCGATTAATATATACCATCCAAGACTTGTATGATCTAACATATATTAATAATTGCTTTCTTTAGCCATTAATTTCATTGACAGAGCTCCTAGTGTTGGAAAAATAGTGCACAGCAAAATTTTTAAAAATTTTTATTTTAGGATATTTTCCAAAACATAAGTTTGATATGCTAAATGTATAAATTTACTAGATCTTATTAACCTTTGAATGCCAAAGAACTCCCGCAATCTGTGAAGAGAAGTAACATTCTAGAAGGACCTCAACTAACTGGCCTTTTTTCCTATTCTCTATCCATGATTAGAGTAAGTGTGGGCTCACACGTACAGCTCTTCCACCAGGTGACTCTCCTTCCAACTAATTGAGAAAACCCAAAGCTAGTGTTCGTGATTTGTGAACAAGAGCTCTTAGGGAGTTTCAAAATCTCACTTGCAGAGTTTCACTCTTAATCTCAATTGATCTAAATAATAATAAGACTCACTCC
Source organism: Artocarpus hirsutus (assembly GCA_946598075.1). Lineage (NCBI taxonomy): Eukaryota > Viridiplantae > Streptophyta > Magnoliopsida > Rosales > Moraceae > Artocarpus > Artocarpus hirsutus. The sequence continues at coordinate 3,203 of CAMOHE010004447.1, forward strand.
CTTTTTATAGAGGATGGGTCCAGGAGTCAGTTCTTATCAGATAATGCCTCAAAATTCGAATCAAAATCAAATTCGGATCAATATCTAATGAAATCAACGTGAAAACATGTGAACTTTTTATCGCGCGATCGGCATGTCGATCTGTCTAATAAGCATGTCGAACTTACCCCATCGGTAGGCCTAACTTGAGGATCGGCATGCTGAACTGTTGATAAAAATCTCAGCAAATCTTTTATTTTTCACCCGAGACTCTATAAGATAAAGTTTCAGTTTTAATTCAAATAACCCAATAAAGAAGTTATCTAATTAAAACAACTTTATCTAGATAATCTCTAGGAAAATAAATGAATTCCTAATAATTCTATAAGTTTATATTGATTTAATTTATTCAAAATTAAATCAACTGATAAACAGACAAGAATTATCTGATCCTAATAATTCTACAAGTTTTTCTTGAATTAATTTTTATCACAAAATTAATTCAATCGATAAACATACATGAATTATTTGATTCTTTCAAATTTCAACCAATCTAATAAATCTGACATAAGTCATCAATTATTGGCAAAATATGCCGTATCGTTACAGAATTTTATGAGCTAGCAAAGGAGACCTAATGGACCTATATAGTTCAAGCTTCCGACAATTATGAAACCCAATATCCCAGATATACATTTTATAATTATCAACTCCAACGCTACTCCACTAAAAGCTTGGAGCTGTACTCTCGAACTATATAGACTTACGAAGCCCATGTAGCTAAGTCTCCATAACATATCATAGTATATCGTATCTCCATAGGATTATCCATGATCAGCTTAAGGACAAGTCTTGTCTTGCCTTTCTGATTATTTTTATCTTACGTTTCATTATCTCACCATTGGAAAACTTACCATCCAAAGATAGTATACCATTCAGTTACACTTATGTATCCAAATGGTTGAGTGCTCTAGCTTTCCAATTACAGGATAATGCATATAAGAGGATATAATTACTCCTAAAGAGGAGCTATGGATTCCATATCTATGAATAACAGGTCATGCTATCAAGAGTTATGCCTCCAACGTATCGACATGCATACCACTATTAAAATGTGGGTGTCACGCTTTGGTATATCAACAGACACAAGTCAAGACAACAGGCTCACTATTCATCTTAGGATTAAGATACAATACAAATGATTGTCTAAACTGAATTGATTTTTGGAGATAGAATTATTAATCCAAATCAATTCAATTTATGTCCTGATCTAACACATCATCACCTATTACAATGTGCCAATGTTTCTATTCATAGAGTCCACCTACGATGGTCAAGACAAACCATCTCCCAATAAGGATATAGACAACATAATAATCTTTACATGAACAAAGCGCCCAATTTAGAAAAACTAAAACATATTTAAGTTAATTGCCAGAATAGAACCTTTAATCCCTAGGTTATTAAAATTGTTGTTTCTTCTAAATTAAATTTCACTTATTATTAAAGTTCTATATTCTATTTTATAGCACTTATTATTAAAATTCCATTTACAATTCTAATTTAAGTCATATTTCTTGTTGTTGAAGTTCCAAAAATCACAAACAAAAAATCTAAAAATAGAAAAAGTAAAAAAAAAAATGTGTAAATATTTTAAATAAATTGTAAATAATTAATTTTAATCCTCAAAATTTTCAGCTAAAACTAATATAACTAATATATTGGACCTTTGTAATGCATTTTCCATATGAGATTGACCTGAGATTTACCGAGTATTATTACTTAGACAACCTTATACTTAAGATTATATCAAACTTACACTTTTAAAAAATAGCAATATAATTATTTCAGGAAACATATGTAGCTCAAGTGGGAGATTGTTGGGTTTTACTTTAATATCCTATAATAGGTTTGCATATTTAAGTGACAATTATATTATAGGTTATCTAATTTAATAGGGCCTAATAAATGATTTATTATTTTGGGCTCTAGGGATATCTATTGGATATGAGTTTTAAAAGTTTATAAACTTAATCCTAGTCAAAGTAGGAATAACGCAATTCTATTTTGACTTTGTATATAAAAAAAGCGGTGTGGTCCCCACGTCAAATTATACGTAAAATTTGCTTTTCTACTCCCTTCCTTATTAAAGAGCGAGATTCTTTGAGCACTAAAGGCAAATTCGATTATGGAAGACTCCATCCTGATCAAATTTCATCACCATGGATTCAGATGCGCATTTTCAACTGTTATTCTTAGTAATTTGACATGATGGCTCTTAGGATCTAGGAATATGGTGGTAAAGCATGTTTATGATTAAATCTAACATTACTAACTTCTAAATCAAAAAATTGGAGAACCACTAAATCACTAATGAATACAACTGTATTAAAAGTTATTTAATACCCCTTAAGCTAACTAATGAGCTCATGTAAAGCTTATTTAGCTAGGATAAGAAGCATTAACCTTTAAATTTCATTATAAGTGTTATGGTTTACATAAAATATACATTTCAATATAAACGAGTTTTGAAACTGTTGTTTCATTCATTTCCTTATTTACAATATATACATTATTCAAACTTAGTATTATGAACATAACTATACTATCACATCCAAACTTAGTAACATATGTTTGTTTATGAAACCATAATAGAACTGCTAAGTTTTACAAAAATAGAGTTCTAAGGAATGTTTCAAAAGCTACTCTAAAACATGGCATATGAACAAGTCTCTGACTGGCAGCTTTGGATACTCAGTCAACTCCTAACCATGTACATCCTCACTTGCATCATAAGAACTAGAGCTAAAGCTCAGTAACCAGAAACTAATGCATGAACATGAAAATAGAATGGGAATGCAATCAGACATCTTCTCTTATCAGTTTTCTTTCAATAATTCTTTCTTCTTTCATGTACTCTTGGAGTGAGGTACTTAAGTGGTAATGATAGGTTGTGATTTTTGAAACTTGTTCATTATTTTGGCTAATGTAATAATAATAATACGGGGCTTCCATCTTGGTCTTTAAACCTCAAGTATTTGCCATATTTAGTCTCAGTCTTTGTGGCTTTTCTTGTCTTGGTTTTTTAAACCTCAAAGTATTCACCACCCTTTGTTGGGTCCACCAGTCCCACCCATGTCCCGTGCCTACCCGACTACCAATTAAGCACCAAACCCCCATTTTAGTTTAAAAAAACCTCATTCTCTTCTTGAACATGTTACATGTTCTAATGTAAATGTCATGAGTCATGAATGCATTTCAACAATCTTTATCATTCCCAAATAACAATAATCCAATCAATGCAACTTAAAACATAATATAGCATAGTTCTTGTGATGTAGTAGATAGTAGTTTCTACTTACCTCAAGTTCAAATTGCGTTGAGTGAAAAGATCAGTCCTATTAGAAGATAAGCTGTCCTAAAGGCCTAGCATCATAAAATCATATAACATTCAATTTTTCATAAACCAAACTCATTGATCTAGGTTATAAGTTCATATTATAAGGGTTTTCTATTGAATCAAGCACAAAATGGGCTAAGTATAACAATGTCAAAATGCAATTTATGGCCAAAGAATAAGCTACAATACTAAACATATGATTAAACATGGAGATTAAATGTTCAATCATCTCAACAATCATGCATTTCAGCTCAGTCCTACTACAAATTGTATTATGTCAAACACATAACAATTTTAACTAATTCTAGTGAAAATCAGGTCTTTAATAAATAGATAACATTTCTAGACATCAAATATCATTAAGGGAGGTATATAATCTTATAAAAACAACCTAATACATGAGAATCAAGCATGATGCAAATTTGATTTTCCACTTAACCTAGTTTTGCATTTTTTTTCTATAGATTTAGAAATAACATTCAAACTAATTCCACCTATTTATAAGCATTCAAAATCACTTAATAAACACTTAGGATCAATAGAAATAAAATACATAATCAAATTTCACATGATTATCAATTTTGCAAAGAAACTAGCCTAACTCGCATGGTTTGAGCTCAAATCTATCATATCTTACTTTCTCCACATCTATGATCATATATAACAGAAAATAACTTCATTTCATCATAATATACATAAATTTAAATGGTACCTTGTAGGGCTTGAAGTTAGGACTCTATTGGAGGTCAAAACACTTGATTTTCAAGCTCAAAATGGTGAAAACTTGGTGCTGGTTTGTGTAACTATAATTTCTATGGTCTTGTTCATGTTTTTGTGAGATTTAGGACATGGCAAATGTAAAAAAGAAGTGGGAAGAGTGCTGGACATTTTTAGACTTGCTTGCAAAAGAAAGATGCAAAAATGGACATTCCAGCTCATTTAACTTGGTTTAAATCTAGTAAGAGAAGAGAGGAGCTTACTTATTGTTAGACATGTATACCCTAAGGAATAAAAATGTAATATATTTTTAGAAACAATTTTTATCAATAAAGAATTTATTTGTTATTTATATACTAAATCTTGCCCTCTTTACGTTTATATTTGTTGAAAGTATGTTAAGCAAACAAAAGTCTGAGATTGTCGGTCTAAACCTTCAAGAATTGTGCATATAATGGACAAATTATATGAAAGACATGATTCTTAAGGTGATAGTTTAAATCATAAGATCTACAATCGAGGGAATAAAGTTGGGCACTTTATTCATGCAAAGATTGTTATGATGTCTCTATCCCTAACAGGAAAAGGTCTGCCTTGACCATCGGAGGTGGACTCCGTGAATAGAAACATTGACACATTGTCATAGGTGACGATGTGTTAGATCGAGACATAAAGTAAATTGATTTAGATTGATAATTCTATCTCAGCAAATCGATTCACTTTAGACAATTATCTGTATTGTATCTTAATCTTGAGATGAATAGTGGGCCCATCATCTTGACTTATGTCTTTTGATATACCAAAGGATGACATCCACATTTCAATAGTGGTACTCATGCCGGTATATTAAAGGTATGATTCTTAATAGCGTAGACCTGTTATTCATAAATATGGAATCCACAGCTCCTCTCTAGGAGTCGGTGATATCCTCTTATGTGCATTATCTTGTAATTGGAAAGCTATAGCGCTCAACCATTTAGGTACATTGGTGTAGCCGAATGGCATACCGTCTTTGGATGGTAAGTTTTCTACTGGTGAAATAATGGAACGTAAGAGAAAAATAATCAAGAAGGTAAGATAGAACTTGTCCATTAGTCGATTATGGATAATCCTATAGGAATACGATGCACTATGATATGTCATAGAGACTTAGCTATACGGGCTCGCAATTCTATGTAGTTTGAGAGTGCAGCTCTAAGCCTTTAGTGGAGTAGCATTAGAGTGGATAATTATGTAATGTATATCTAGGATATTAGGTTCTATAATTATCAGGAGCTTGAACAATATAGGTCCATCAGATCCTCTTTGCTAGCTCATGAAAATCTTGTAATGATACGACATGCTTTTCTAATAATTGGTGACTTGTGTCAAATTATTAGATTGGTTGAAAATTCAATAGGATGAGATAATTCATGTCTATTTATCTATTGAATTAATTTTATGAATAAATTAATTCAAGATAAACTTGTTGAATTATTAAGATCGGATAATTTATGATTGTTTATCAGTTGGATTAATTTTTGAATACATTAATCCAAGATAAACTTGTTAAATTATCAGGAATATTTATTTTCCTAAAGATTATCTAGATATGATTATTTTAATCAAATAACTTCTCTATTAGGTTATTTGAATTAAAACTGAGGCTCTATCCCAAGAATCTCTGGTAGAAAATAAAGATTCACAGGGATCATTAATCGGATGTTCTGCAAGCTGATCATTAAGTTCGGCCTGTCGATGGAGCAAGTTCGGCAAGGCGATCTGCCTATTCGGCTTACCAACTGACATTGAATAAATCACATGTTTCTACATGGATTTTATCAGATATTGATCCGGATTTGATTCTGATTCAAAGTTTTTAGTCATATCTAATAAAGACTGACTCTTAGGACCAACCTCTATATAAAGGGGAGTAAGACTCATTGTTATTTAGATTAGTTAATAAATCTAGAGTGAGACTTTCCCAGTGAGACTCTAGAACTCCCCGAAGAGCTATTATTCACAAATCATGAACTATAGCTTTGGGTATTTCTCAATTGGTTGGAAGGAGAGTCATCAAGGAAAGGCTAAACGACGTGCGCCTACACACACTCGGATCGTGGATAGCGAATAGCAAAGAAGACTAGTTGGTTGAGGTCCTTCTGGAACGTTACTTCTCTTCATGGATTGAGGAGCTTTTTTGCATTTACGAGGTTAGTAAGATCTAGTTAATTTATGCATGTAGCATGCCAAACTTATGTTTTAGAAAATACTTTGGTATACAAAATTTTTAAAAATTCCACTGCATACTGTTTTTCCAACAATTGGTATCAGAGCCCAGGTTTTTACATAAATTTACAAGTTTGTGATCATACTATACATATAAATTATGTGATCTTGATTTCTCCTATGCTTGAATTTAATTTTTAGAGAGTTGGCACTCTAGGGTTTTTATATATTTTTATGTTGTCACGGATTATATGGTGAATGTTTATTAATTAATGATGGTTGATTAAATTATTATTTAATTAATTATTAATTAATTAATTTATGCAGGTTATGGTTCCTTAGAGGTTAGAATATGTATCTAGGTTTTTCATGTAATTAGATGGCAGACTATCATCACCGTTTAGGGATTCTTATTTAATTTTAAATTTGTAAGAATTTTGTAATTAAATAATCATTCAGAGAAGGCGAATCTAGAAGATGGATGATGGCATTCCTAAGTATTTCCTCAGTCTCTAATTTTATGTTTTTGAATTGTTGAAAATAAAATTGATAAATTGCATCAAAAACTGTATTTTCTAGAAAGGGTGTTAGCATGTCAAACCCTCTAGTTCGACAGGCCGATGGTCACAAGATCAGCAAGCTAGACTCTCAAGATCAGCAAGATCAGTAACCCTCCAATTCTTGGGACACTTATTAGAGAATGAGATTTTATCCCATTTGACTACGCTGGGCACTCCACAGTAGAATATGATGGCAGTTAGAAGAAATAGGACTTTATTGGACATGGTTAGATCAATGATGAGTTATCCATCATTGCCTTTGTCCTTTTGGGGATATGCACTACAAACCGTATGTTATCTTTTGAACAATGTGCCTTCAAAATCGGTTCCTAAAACTCCTCACGAGTTGTAGGCAGGCAAGAAGACATCCTTAAACCATATTTGCATATGGGGATGTCTAGCTCATGTGCTATTTAGGGATACGAATAAGTTGAAAGCACGTTCGGAAGTTTGTATGTTTGAGGATGTTTGAAAGGGACTAAAGAGGTTATTTTTATAACCTAAAGAAAAATAAAGTCATGGTTTCAAGTAATGTAACTTTCCTTTAGGAGAGTTACATGGACGACTTTAAGCCTCAAAGCAAAGTGGTGCCCGAGGAGTTGAGGAGTGATCTGAGCACTCCGGGCGATTTGGTAGAAAACGTTCTGATCATTATAGAAAAACCAAACAAACCTGAACAACAACCTAAGGGGCTTCTGTTGGAAAAATAATACGCAGCGAAATTTTAAAAATTTTAAATTAGAGTATTTTCCAAAACACAAGTTTGACATGCTATAGGTATAAATTAACCTGATCTTATTGACATTGTATTCGCCAAAAAGCTCCTAAAATCTGTGTAGAGAAGTAACGTTCCAAAAGAACCTCAACCAACTGGTCTTCTTTGCTATTCTCTATCCACAATCGGAGTGAGTGTAGGCTCACATGTGTAGCTCTTTCTCAAGGTGATTCTTCTTCCAACCAATTGAGAGAACCCAAAGCTAGTGTTCGTGATTTGTGAACAAGAGCTCTTAGGGAGTTTCAGATTCTCACTAGCAGAGTGTCACTCTTAATCTCTCAATTGATCCAAATAACTCATGAGACTCACTCTCTATTTATAGAGGTTAGGTCTAGGGTCATTCCTTATCAGATAAGGTCTCAAAAATTTAAAACAGAATAAAATTCGGGTCAATATTGGATGAAAAACGGGTGAAAACGCGTGATTTTTAATTTGCGCATTGGTAGGCCAAACTTTCTCATCGGTAGGCCGAACTTACCTCATCGATAGGCCAAACTTTAGGATCAGCATGCCAAACTATCGAAAAAAAATCTCAGCGAATCATTTATTTTCCACCCGGGATTCTATAGGATAGCCTTAGTTTCAATTCAAATAACCCAATAGAGAAGTTATCTAATTTAAACAACTTTATCTAGATAATCTCTAGGAAAATAAATAAATTTCTAATAATTCTACAAGTTTATCTTGATATAATTTATTCAAAATTAAATCAACTAATAAACAGACAAGAATTATCCGATCCCAATAATTCAACAAGTTTAATCTTGAATTAATGTTGTCACAAAATTAATTCAACCGATAAACAGACATGAATTATTTGATTCTTTCAAATTTCAACCAATCTAATTAATCTGACATAAGTCACCAATAATTAGAAAAGTATGCCATATCATTACAGGATTTTGTGAGCTAGCAAAGGGGACCAAATGGACCTATATAGTTTAAGCTCCTAATAATTATGAAACCCAATATCCCAGATATACATTTCATAATTACCAACCCCAACGCTACTCCACTAAAAGCTTGGAGTTGTACTCTCGAACTCTATAGAATTACGAAGCTCATATACCTAAGTCTCAATGACATATCATAGTGTCTCGTATCCCTATAGGATTATCCATAATTGGCTTAAGGACAAGTTCTGTCTTACCTTCCCGATTATCTTTATCTTACGTTCCATCATCTCACCATCAAAAAACTTACCATCCAAAGACAGTATACCATTCGGTTACACCTATGTATCCAAATGGTTGAGCGCTCCAGTTTTTCAATTATAGGATAATGCATGTAAGAGGATATCACTACTCCTAAAGAGGAGCTATGGATTCCATATCTATGAATAATAGGTCTACGTCATCAAGAGTAATGCCTCCAACGTACCGGCATGCATACCACTATTAAGATGTGGGTATCACCCTTTGGCACATCAAAAGACAAGTCAAGACAACGGGCCCACTAGTCATCTTAGGATTAAGATGCAATACAAATGATTGTCTAAAGTGAATCGATTTGCCAAGACAGAATTATTAATCCAAATCAATTCACTTTATGTCCTGATCCTACACATCATCACCTATGACAACGTGCCAATGTTTCTATTCACGGAGTCCACCTCGATGGTCAAGACAAACTATCACCCAATAGGGATATAGACAACATAACAATCTTTACATGAATAAAGCACCCAACTGTATTCCCTCGATTGCGGATCTTATGATTTAGACCGTCATCTTAAGAATCGTGTCTTCTGCATAATCTGTCCATCATATGCCCAATTCTTAAAGGTTTAGACCGATAGTCTCAGACTATTGTTTGCTAATCATATATTCAACAAATATGAACGTAAAGAGGACAAGATTTGGTATATAAATAATAAATGAATTCTTTATTGATAAAAATGTCTCCAAAAACTGATTACATTTTTACTCCTTAGGGCATACATGTCTAACAACTTCGATGTAGTGGGAGGATCAGGCGTCAACTTTAGAGGTATTTGTTCAATGGTGAGGCCTTCTTGGCTGAACCAGATGAACATGTCAAGGATCTTTACACTTATGCAGAGGCTATGGAGGATGTTGATTCAAAACTCTAGAGGAAGGCCTTAAATGTAAAGATGAAGTCCATGGAAACAAATCGGGTCAGGGAGCTTATGGATCTCTCTAAAAGAGTAAAACCCATAGGGTGTAAATGGATCTACAAGATGAAAAAAGGAGTGAATGGAAAGGTCGAAACCTTTAAGACTAGATTGATAGCTAAGGGATACACACAAAAGGAAGGAATCGATTATGTGGAAACCTTTTCACCTATAGCCATGCTTAAATCCATCTGCATTCTCTTGTCCATAGCTGCTGATGAGATTTGGCAAACAGATGTCAAGATGGTCTTTCTAAATGGCTATCTTGATGAGTCCATTTATATAGAACAACCAGATGGGTTGAAGGTTAAGGGTCAGGAGGGTAAGGTTTATAAGCTACTGAAGTTAATATATAGACTTAAGCAAGCTTCCTATTCTTGAAACATAAGATTTGATCAACTGATCAAGAGACAAAATGTGAACAAACCATGTGTTTACAAACACATAAATGATAGGAAGGTGGTTTTTCTACTGCTCCATGTAGATGGCATTCTAATAATTGACAATGATGTTGGGACGTTGTCATCGGTAGTCAAATTATGATTGACCAGGCAATTTGGCATGAAAAACTTGGGTGAGGCTAATTTTGTTCTCAATATCTAGATCTTTTGGGATAGAAAGAACAAAATGATAGTTTTGTCCTAGGCTGGTTACATAGATAAAATTCTTAGGAGGTTTGCAATGCAGGATTCCAAAAAAGATAGGCAACCATCTAGGTCTGGAATTATTTTTTCTAAGAAAGACTCTCCAAAGTCTAAGGAAGAAATAGAATACATGAAGAAGGTGCCTTATGCTTCGGCAGTAGGTAGTCTCATGTATGCCATGCTTTGCACACGACCGGATATTTGTTATGCGGCTGAGATTATAAGTCGATTTTAGGCGGATCTAATACCGAACCATTAGGTTATAGTTAAGAATATTTTCAAGTAACTAAGAAGGACTCAAGGGTAAATGCTTATGTGTTCGGCTGAAGTCTTAACTCCTCTAGGATACACTAATTCAGATTTTCAATCTTGTCTGGATTCGATGAGATCAACTTCTAGGTTTGTGTTTACTTTGGGCGGCATTGCCATCAATTGGAAAAGTGTGAAGCAAGATTGCACTTTAGATTTAACAATGGAGGCCAATTATGTGGCAGCTAGTGATGCTTCAAAAGAAGCAGTATGGCACTGCAAGTTTCTTGGGAATCTTGAGATAGTTTCTGGTTTGGATAAGGCAGTATCATTATATTGTGATAACAATGCGGTGATAGCTAATACTAAGAAACTAAGATTTCACAAGAAGTGTAAGCATATTGATCAAAAGTATCATGTGATAAAGGACTTCATAGAAGGTGGACATGTCGCTATGTGTAAAATTACGTCAGAGGATAATTTAGCTTATCCATTCATGAAGACACTTAGTGAGAGAGTCTTCAAGAGGCATGTGGAAGCTATAGGGACATGAGATTTGTCATATTTACTCAATTAGTTCAAGTGAAAGATTGTTGGAAATGTATGCCCTAAAAAGTAAAAATGTAATATGTTTTTGGAGACATTTTTATTAATAAAAAATTTATTTATTATCTATATACCAAATCTTGTCCTCTTTACGTTTATATTTATTGAATGTATGTTAAGCAAACAAAAGTCTAAGACTATCAGTCTAAACCTTTAAAAATTAGGCATATGATGGATAGATTATGCAGAAGACATGATTTTTAAGGTGACAGTCTAAATCATAAGATTCGCAATTGAAGGAATAAAGTTGGGCGCTTTATTCATGCAAAGATTGTTATGTTGTCTATATCCCTAACAGAAGATGTGGACTCCGTGAATAGCAATATTGGCACATTGTCATAGGTGACGATGCGTTGGATCGGGACATAAAGTGAATTGATTTGGATTAATAATTCTATCTCAGCAAATCAATTCACTTTAGACAATTATATGTATTGTATCTTAATCCTAAAATGAATAGTGGGCCCGTTGTTATGACTTTTGTCTTTTGATGTACCAAACGGTGGCATCAATATTTTAATAGTGGTACGCATGCCGGAACGTTGGAGGCATGAGTCTTGATGGTGTAGACCTGTTATTCATAGATATGAAATCCATAGCTCCTCTTTAGGAGTAGTTGATATCCTCTTATATGTGTTATCCTGTACTTCGAAAGATGGAGCGCTCAACCATTTGGATTCATAGGTGTGTAACTGAATGGTATACTATCTTTGGATGGTAAGTTTTTTGATGGTGAGATAATGGAACGTAAGAGAAAAATAATTAGGAAGGTAAGACAAAACTTGTCCTTATGCTAATTATGGATAATCCTATAGGGATACGATACACTATGATATGTCATAGAGACTTAGCTATACGGGCTTCGTAATTCTATATAGTTTGAAAGTGCAGCTCTAAGCTTTTAGTGGAGCAGTATTAGAGTTGATAATTATGATATGTATATCTAGGATATTAGGTTTCATAATTATCAGGGGCTTGAACTATATAGGTCTATTAGGTCCCTTTACTAGCTCATAAAAATCCTGTAACAGTACGACATGCTTTTCCAATAATTGGTGACTTATGTCAAATTATCAGATTGGCTAAAAATTCGATAGGATCAGATAATTTATGTCTGTTTATCAATTGAATTAATTTTGTGAATAAATTAATTCAACATAAACTTGTTGAATTATCAAAATCGAATAATTTATGATTGTTTATTGGTTGGATTAATTTTTCAATAAATTAATTTAAGATAAACTTGTTGAATTATCAGGAATATTTATTTTCCTAGAAGTTATCTAGATATGATTGTTTTAATCAGACAACTTCTCTATTCGGTTATTTGAATTAAAACTGAGGCTTTATCCCAAGAATCTTGGGTGAAAAATAAAGATTCGCAGGGATCATTTATCGAAAGTTTGGTAGGTCGATCTTTAAGTTTGGCCAGCCGACCGAGCGATAAAAAGATCACACACTTTTATGCAAATTTTATTTGATATTGATTCTGATTCAAACTTTTGAGGCCGTATCTGATAAGGATTGACTCCTACGCCCAACCTCTATACAAAGGAGAGTCAGACTCATTGTTATTTAGATCAATTAAGAAATCTAGAGTGAGACTCGGCCAGTGAGACTCTATAACTCCCAAGGGAGCTATAGCTTTAGATATTTCTCAATTAGTTGGAAGGAGAGTCACCAGGGAAAGGCTGAATGACGTGCACCCACACACACTCTAATCATGGATAGAGAATAGCAAAGAAGGCCAGTTGGTTGAGGTCTTTCTAAAACATTACTTCTCTTCACAAATTGTAGAGCTTTTCTGCATTTATAAGGTTAGTAAGATCTGGTTAATTTATGCATATAGCATGTTAAACTTATATTTTGGAAAATACTCTGGTATAAAAATTTTTTAAAAATTCCACTACGTACTGTTTTTCCAACACTTAGGTGCATTTGCCATCATTTTTTTTGTTTTGACATGTGGAAAGAGTGTTGAGTAAGGAAATTTAGCAATAGGTAGCCACTTAGATCTAGTATAAGCAAGAGTAATTCAATTTGTTATATCCTAGTCAACAAAACAATTAAATTGCACCATTTTGCATACTTTCAATTCTAATCAAATTTGTCTATTTCAAATATATAAATGGGCAAAACAATCAGTTTAGAATGCATTTGAAAGGGAACAACACTTTCTAATCAATTCGTAATCATTTAGCACATCAATCTTCTTTACGGAGGAACCGAGCTTTTCACTACAATTAGAACCTTTTTAAAACATGTTAAATCATATATTAATAATTCAATGTCATATTTATGAATATAGGCATTTTTATGCTTGATTCAATCTTTAAAATAATGAGTACTCATGCTCATAAGATATGCTTTTTTATATGCTTCAAATTCAATAACGTTCGTTAAATGCATAGACATATGTGCTTATTACTGACTAATTGTAAGTTAATTGGGCATTAGAAGTTAAGTTTTCAGCCATATGATTATCCTCTCTGTAAATGTAAAAAGTTCGATAAGTAATTCTCTCCAGCTAGCTTAAAGACTTATGCCAACAAAAATAAGAACGTCAAAGGACTAAAGCTTTCTTTATCTTCAACAAATCGGCGACATAGCTAGAGTCATGCTCAAGCAATAAAAACCAATTAAACCACTCAGCAAAATATATAGTCATAAATATCATTAAGTTAAGCCTCGACCGCATTGAGAGTCTCGAAAGATTTAGCAAAACATCCATTATAAAAGCTCTTATTATTTCTAAAGATCCCACCACAGCTGGTAAACAAGAGAGCCATTTGTACCACCGTATTTATCTTAATCCAATTTTAAATCTGACACAACAAAAATTTTGACATTTATGCTACCTAGAATCACCTTGTTTTTGGTGGCAAGAGGCTTTGGCTACCAAAAAATTGTGGTCGCTAATATTAGGGAGACCAAAATTCATTTGGTAGCAAAACATTGCACTACAAAAGTTGGTGGTTAAAACTCAAATATTTGGTCTCCTAAAGTGGACTACAAGTGCCATTTTTTTACCAAAATTTGGTATTAAAAAAGGCATAATCAGCTACTAAAATTTTGGTAGCAAAATGTTTTTCCTACTAGATACATTGAAAGCATAATGTTTCAGCTATCAAAACATTTGATCTCAAAGAACCTTTGGTAGCCAAAACTTTGAGTAAATTTGGTAGCAATATGTTGTTGCTACCAAATACAATGTGTTTTTATGACCAAAGATTTTGGCTATAGATGCTACTCTGATAGTCCAAAAAAAGTGAAACTACCACTAAAAGTTTGGTAGCCAAAGGTTTCAGCTACCAATTGTTTACTACCAAACCCAAGTATTATTTGGTAGTAAACAACAACATTGGAAACAAACCCTAATTTGTTCACAAATATATACATCAATCAAAATTAAATATTAAAAATTTAACAAACAAACGTCTCATATTAATTGCTTCACAACACCTTAATTTATTGAAGAATCCATAATAAGTCTTCCAATAGTCATACTTGTACAAATCTATCTACCAGTAAATATATATGCCCTTCACAAGCAAAAATATTCAAGAAACAGGAGCTGTCGATGGTGGCAGTTATTAGCCTTCCTGTATGGTACAAAGGATGTTGGATGTTCCAACGACGGATTAAGTTGGCTAGGAAGTCTCTCCATCAACTCAATTTTGTTACTCATTTCAGGTAACCTTTTATTTTATGTAGGCTTCCATCTCCACAAAACGTCACTTATCCTGGTTATTATTCCGTAGCTCCTCAACGTAAGAAATAATCATGCATGACACCTATAAATATGGTATCATGCTACAACATACCAATAGCTCTATAAACATAGAATTATTATTGTACTTTGATGGACAATTTTTGTTATGTTCTTGATGTTTTTATTTAATTTTGTTTAATTTTATATACTATTTTAATTTAATCTAATTTTTTTAATTTAATTAAATAATAATAATAATTATTATTATCATCATCATCGTCAATTTATTGGATTTTCCTCTTCTGTGCAGGTGAATGAGGCATAAGGGGAAACATGTAAATTTGAAGTTAAAATGGGGTCAAAAAGTGCACAAAAATATAAATTCAAATTCACTTTAGAATTTTGCTACGTTGAACCTCACAACATGCAAAAACGTGCGTCACAGTTGTTGGATCAACAGCTTGAATGGACTAGACTGGAGTGTGCAGAACACCCTGACATTGGTGCGTCTACATTAGTATAGAATAGCGCCCAATCAATTGTCACGTGCCACGCGATAGTTGTAATAGGACTTTATCCCAGTAGAATAAGGCAAGTTATTTTTGAAGGCAAAAGGGCAGCTGGGCTGCTAGAAGCTTTGGCTATACCTTGGGCCAAGAGTAGTACTTAGATTCAGATCTATCGCTATTGAATCTGTCTCAAATCTCGGAGTAGGAGCTGGTGTTAGCAGCTATTCACTAAGTTTGCTTGCTCCGTCTTGCATGTCAGTGCACTACCACGCCTGTGCTCAATCCATTGCTCCACGGTTCATCTTCTGTTTGCGTGCGCCTTTAGCTTCAACAATCCGTATTTTGCCATGTGTCCCAGGCGTCCTGTCTCACCGATGGTCGCTTAACACATGCCGCCTGCGTCATCCACCCTTTTGGTTCTCCTTTTGTTCGTGTGAGATATGACCTGATTATTATATACACTCCTTAACTGCCATTGGGAAGGAGAGACGCTTTGGGGGAATCATTTACATAGTGCCTGATTCTTAGAAAGATGATTCTATGGAAGAGAAAAAATGAGGAAAAAAAGAAAAAAAAATGGAAATATTTTGTTTTTATTTTTAGGTTTAAATTTTTCTTAGAAACATAATGCCCAATTCTTAGAAAGATAATTCCAAACCCAGTGCGCACTAGGGCTACTCCCACGGATGCTGGCCCGGCCTAGGCCAAGCCTAACACAAGCAGTGGACAATGCGCCTTGTACGTGCACGTTCTCTGGGTCGTGACCCCAGTTGCCATGGTCGCCATGCTGTCTCTGCCTCAACGCATGCCACAAGTGGTGATTGGAATCTTCTCCACTATCACGCGTACTTCAAATTTGAAAGAGTTCAAGATTTTTTTTATTTTTGAAAATTTAAATTGATGCAAAATCAATTTTTAATATTTTCAGATAATTGCTGAAAATATTCAAATTTGAAAAAGTTATAAATTATCTAAATAAAATCTTGGAGATTTGAATTGGATTATGGAAATGTTTTAAGATATATTTAAACTCTATAATATTTTTAATTAACTTAATCTACATCCGTAAGAGAGATTTAATAATATGATAAATGTTTTCGATTATTGAATTCTTGTTAATTAAATAAACGTGATTTTTTAAAGAGTTTCAAAATGAGATCATTTAATTAGAATCAAAATTAAAATTAAAGTAATGAAATTAAAGTTTTAAAAGAGATTTATTAATTGGGTAATTTTATTAATGATGGTGGGAGCGTAAAGGGATGAGCTGCATTTAAAGAAGAAGACTACTTAAAAAAGATGGTGACTTGGAGATTATCACAGTTTGCTTTTTGTTATCTTTTATTTTCTATTGGAACCATAGTATTATGGTTATCATTTATGTGATTTTTGTTTGAGAACATGTTATGCTATGATTGCCGTATTCATAATAATTAATTACATGCCATATAGGATGATTAATACCACTCATAATAACATGTTCATGCATCACCTAGTTTTAGGAATCTAATGAGAATAGTTGTCACAAAACTACAAATTAAATTTATTTAAGAGGAAAATAAATTTGAGAGATGTAAAATGTAAAAATTTGAGAGGATGCGGGAAACTCATAATGAAAGGTTCTATTAGGTGGGCCTTTTGCATGAGAATTCCAAGGTCTCCATCATTGGTATGAGAAGAGTGATGAGCAAATACTGCTCCCTATAGGAGCTGTATTTCCCAAGCTTTATCTACCTCCCTAAATGATTATTAGTTATAACTGACCGACCTTACAATGACACTTAATGGGTGAATCACTAGAGTATGAAACAATGGTTAAACACTCAACAGGAACGTATCAATATACTCATAGCACGTCTTCATGATGGTTAAGATTATGGGCCAAAGTTACAGTAGTGCATTTAGTTGAATATGAGACATTAGGTGGCTAAGTTCAATCAGGAATGATCTTGCATGATAAGTGGGTTGCAAGAATTGCCTATAGTGATCCATATACCTATGGATACCGGTGTTGACCATTATAGTGATGTATTTTCTTAGGTTTCATACATCCATGTATTTTTGCTATGTCTGCTTTATATGCATTTTACTAAATTTTAATTATCTCATATGATATTTGAAAATTTATTAATTATGTCTATTTTCTTTATTTTTAGTTCTAATGGCCTATAATTCGCTGCATTTATTATTGACTAAAAACACTTTGACTGGTGATAATTTCATCAACTGGAAACATACACTCGCGACTATGGTTATTTCTAAAAATACATCCATGTGTTTCACCATGAATGGCCACCAGATCCAAGAGTTAGAGCATTCCAAAGTGAAATAGACTATTACAATTAATGGTTATATTTGAGCAACAAATCCTGGTACTATATCATGGCATCTATCTCATAGGATTTGGGGCTTGCATTTGAACAATACAGAGATGCAATTAAAATGATGGACTATTTAGAAGCAGTATATGGAGCCAAGAATGTTAAAGCAAGGCAAGATGCAATTGGTGCCATTCTGGATTGCAAGATGGCACTTAAATCATCAGTGGAGGATCATGTGATGAAACTCCTAATACTAGTGAACAAAGCGACATACATGGAGCTCAGATCATGATGCCATGTGCGTTAGCATCATCATATCTTTATTACCTATCTCCTTCAAGGAATTCAAGATAAGTTAAAACATGAATATGAAGGATGATAACATTCCTAATCTGCTAAGGAATCTATGCACTTATGAAAGCTAAAAGAAAAGTACATTGAGGGACATAGTTAACCTCATCAATGACTCTAACTAGGAGGTTGAAAACTTGGTATGCAAAGGAAAGTGTTTCCATTGCAATAAAGAAGATAAGGAAGGTATGGTAATTCTTTTGAAACAAGTTTGGTGGAAAAATCTACTAATACTTGGATAGTAGATTCTAGAGGCATTAATCATATTTGTACTTCTTTGTAGGGGTTTTGGGAAACCAGAAGGCTGCGTGAAGGTGAATTCAGGCTCGCAGTAGGCATAGGTGAGTCAGTTTTAGCTGTTGCAATAGAAGTTATCAAACTTTATTTTAGGAACAATAATTTTTTAATTTTAAATAATTGCTATTAAGTACTTGGTTTAAATAGGAATTTAATTTTAGTTTTTGCTTTGTCAGAACAATCATACTTTATTTTTTCAATGAAAAAGTTTCTATTTTGAAGGATAATGTTTTCATATGTTCTGGTGGTAGTAAAAGCAATTTATATGTTATAACTCCCTGTTCATATTCACTACATTATATTGAAATTGTGCAACAAAATGAACCAAGTCCTAAGAGACAAGTTGCAAGATGACACATATCAATGGCACCATAAATTAGGTCATATCAACCTAAACAAGATAGATAGGTTGGGTAAGAATAGACCTCTTTAGGAGTCAAGGGTTCAACCTATATTGACCTATGAATCTTATCTTGAAGGTAGAATGACCAAGAGATCCTTTTCAGCTAAAGAATATAGGGTCAAGGATCTTCTTAAGCTAGTACACTCAGATGTTTATGGTCCAATGAATGTACAAGCATGTGGAGGATATGAGTATTTTGTCACACCGTAAATCAAAAACTTTTGAAAAGTTTAGAGAATTCCAAGCGAAAGCTAAAAAATGGCAAGCAAATTAAGACATTTTGATTAGATCATGGTGGAGAATACATGCATGGTGAATTCAATAGTCATTCAAAAGACAACAGGATTTTATCACAGCTCACTACACCAGGGATATGCTCCCAGCATCCTTTTGGGGATATGCTCTACAAATGACTACCTATTTACTTACTTTATTCCTTCTAAATCTATACCTAACACGCCATATGAATTATGAACTGGATATAAACCTAGTCTACAACACTTGCATGTGTGGGTGTGTCTTGCTCATTGTTAAGAAGCTGAAGGTAAATAAGTTGGAATCGTGCATTGAAGTATGATTTTTTTTTGGTATTTAAGAAGGACACGTGGTGGTTTATTCTATAGTACTTAAGACAACAAAATATTTATCTCAACAAATGCATTGTTTCTTGAAGAAAAATATTTAACAGACTACAAACCCCAAAGTAAAGTCATCCTCAAGAAATTAGTGGGAGATGAGACCATCCTAGAGAGTCATGAGAATGGTGAGATCATTTCTATGAAACTAGTCAATGAAAGTGAGACCACACTTTTAGAACAACAACCGAGGATGCTATGTCATAGTGGAAGGGTCGTGAGACAACCGGATCAGTACATGGGAATTGGAGAGGCTAATGTAGCTATCTCTGATGACAATGCTAATGATCCAACCTCCTATCAACAAGCTATGATGGATGTTGATTCTAAATCATGGCAAGAAACGATGAACCAAAGAAATAGAATCCATGTACACCAACAAAGTCTAGGAATTGTTCATGACTGTAAAGGGATTAAGCCCATTGGATGCAAATGGATCTATAAAAGAAAGAAATGAGCAGATGAAAAAGTGGAAACTTTCAAAGCAAGGCCTATAGATATGGTACACCCAGAAAGAAGGAATCGATTATGAGGAAACCTTCTCTCTAGTTGCCATGCTTACGTCGATCCACATTCTCTTGTCCATTGTTGTATATTTTGATTATAAAATTAGGCAAACAGATGTCAAGAAAATATTTTTGAATGGCCATCTTGAAGAGGCCATTTATATGATACAAGCAGGGGGGTTCATGATGGAAGGGCAAGATCAAAAAATTTGCAAATTACAGAGATCCATTTATGGACTCAAATAAGCCTCCAAATCATGGAACATTAGATTTGATCAAGCAATTAAGTCTTATGGTTTTGATCAAACAATAGATGAGCCATACATCTAAAAGAAGATAAATGAATAAGAAAGTGGTCTTTTTAGTCCTATATGTTGATGATATTTTAATCATTGGGAATGATATGGAATCATTAATAGTGGTCAAGGAATGGTTGGCAAAACAATTTCAAGTGAAAGACTTAGGAAAAGCTAACTATATTCTAGGCATCTGTCTCCTTAGAGACAAAAAGAACAAATTGTTAGCATTATCCCAAGCCTTGTACATAGGGAAAATACTTGAGATGTATTCACATAGAGAAAATACTTGAGATGTATTCTACGAAAGATTCCAAAAAGGGCACTTTCCAAAAAGGGCACTCAACCCATGAGACATGGAATTATACCATTTAAGGAGATGTCTCCCAAAACTCCTAAGGAAGTTGAAAGCATAAAAAAATATCTATATGCATTAGCAGTTGGTAGTCTTATGTATGCTATGCTCTATCCAAGATTAGATATATGTTGTGTAGTTTGAATTATGAATTGATACCAATCGAATCTAGGAGAACACACTAGGAATTTGTGAAGCATATTCTTAAGTAGCTTTAGAGAACAAGAAATTATGTGCTTGTGTATTCAGGATCAAATTTCACTCATGTTGGTCACATAGTCTTAGATTTTGAATCCGATGTGGACTTGAGGACATCAACTTCAGGCTCTATGTTTAGCTTGAATGTTGGAGCTGTAGTATGGAAGAGTATTAAGCAATCATGTATTACTAACTCAACCATAGAAGCCGAGTATGTTGCAACTTCAGAAGATGCAAAATAGGTTGTTTGGCTCCATAATTTCTTAAAGGAGTTAGAGGTTGTCCCTAGCCTTGTGGAACCGATAATGTTATACTATGATAATAGTGTTGTAGTTGCAAATGCAAAAGAAACAAGAAGCCATCAAAAAAGGAAACACATTCATAGGAAGTATCATCTTATAAAAGATATCAATGGACAACCTTATTGATGATATTTTATGTTTAAGGTTCCATATAATTATGTATATAACTTAAGAGTGCAACCTTGGTTCCTGAGAATAGCATAAACTGGAGTTAAAAGTTATTATAAATTAAATTTAAGGATAAGATAATTAAATTATAAATAATTATTTGAACTTAGATTATATATGTCTATCAGGTCCCCTTGCTAGCTCCATAATATTCTTTCATTTGGATCAATGAAAATTTCTTGGATTATTTCTATCTGTAGGGTTATAATTGTAATTTCACGTGATAGTCCACCTACAATATGTGTGGTGCCACACACATGAACTCTAAGAGTGCATATGGCACCAATTCCATGATTTAAGGATTCAAACATATCACATGATCTTCATGTAATCTATTTGTTATCTTGGTGTAGATAAATATCTTTTCCACAAGTTAAAATAAATTCTATAGATAATTATTTTTTTATGAGATAATATAAGTGATTAAGAAAATCATGGAAGATATTTATTTTAAAATTTAAAATAAATAATATCTCAATTTAAATCAAAATTAGATCTTAGAAAGATATTGGATGGATATAGATCACACAGTTAGGGTGGTTATAACACGTGTCACTCCACCATTGGAGGAAGCAAATCACGTCTACCATCATTTGGAGTTGGTGTCATCTATAGGGAATCCTACTAGGATTCTGGTTCAACCTCTAAGCCTTTGTCTATCTATAAATAGACTTTAGAGATTTTATATTTAGTAGACTTTCTCTGGCATTCATCTAGTATTCTTTTTCCTCTACCTTTTAGAGTTTAAAGAACCTCTGTTGAGAAAAGTTGGAAAGAGATAATGAAGAGATTTTCTAAGAAATTTTATCCATGCCCACACACCAGTTGATCCAAGAAGAAGATAATAGAAAGGAAGATCTAGCGGTTTTGGAATGCTTAATCATCTAGAGCCATTGCCAAACACATTGTGTTTTATTCAATTATTATGTGTAGCATCATGAGAAGGATCTTAAAAGTTTAAAAAAATTTTAAAACCTTACTCATTGCATTTTACATGTTTTTCTAAAATTCAACCCAACACTTGCATGGGGATTTAGACATGATTTTTACATGAGTTTTGTGAACAGTTTTCTTAAAGAGGAGACTGTGTAGAGTCAGCCTCAAGAAGTAATAAAAAACTATCCTAGTACATGTGATGATAATTGGATGAAATTTATTAAGTAGAAATGATTTGGGTAATTCCAATGTTTATTGCAACAAGCAAAGGAAATAAGAGGGCAAAATAAAATTTATCAATAGGAGGCCAAGAAGGATAAAAAACCTTGAACAAAATTAGATTTTTTAATATATGACTTTTATTACACATATGTATGATTTTTAAAGAAATGTTTTCTAATCCTTTTACAATACAGGTGTTAGAGACCGGGGAAGTGACACATCAGAAAACAAGTTATGTATCAAAATGCGTCAATGTCTTGCTGGACAATTCGAGCAACAATCATTTGAATCTATTGGTGAACTGATAGTAAGATTATTAAGCAATAATCATTTGAATCTATTGGTGAATTGATAGTAAGTTTATTAAGCTTAACTTCTAAACTCATAGTAAGTTTGTTAAGGTCCTGATAGACAAGTTTGTTATTCTTTTACATAATGACCAGTAGTCTCAAGGCACTTTTGAATCAATTGGTAATGTTAATGTATTAACTAAAGCCTTAGGACAACCAAAACATACAGGATGTCTTCGCAGTCAATCTAAGATCATCAAGCAATCTCAATACTTTGAGACTAGACAACCTTGATTAATGTTGATCATGAAGTACCTTATTTTTGGCGTCAAGTGGAACAATTATGGAGTATTGTGCAAACTTCATATGCATGATAAGGTGTTAATGAGTAGGATTTTGCATTGACCATTGATCAACATGATATCTTCTAGGTTAGTTGTATAGTTAACAAGAAAGAAGCTAAAGTCTCACCTCAGCGTGGAGTGTCCATTAAATTTCAAGAATGTAAACTCTTTTTCGATGATATTTTTAGTGGGGTATGAGCTTGTTGTGACTAGAAAGGTAGGGATGGAGACCAATATGATCCATGAGACGCCTCTTGGGAGCAAAACTATAATACCCAAATTTTTTAGCTTATCACTTAGAGTCAAAAACTCACGAATTGAAGAGTATAAGATGTTTAGAACCTTTAATGAGATTGTAGCAAATTAAGCATGAGATGGCAATTAGAGGAAGCTAGGTGTCGAAATATGGAGTTAGGTTATGACTCGTCACTCAAGTAAGTATGAGGTGTTGCCACAAACTTAATGATTAACCTAAGCTTGACACATTGGTTTTAGATGGCTTTCATGCAACTTGGTTAGTCGCAAGCATGCAAACACACACATAGGTGCTTGGTAGCTTGGATTGAAGGCTAACATGTGATGAGCATGCACATGTACACTAAGCACACATGCACGATGACAAATGTTGGGCTAGGATTTGAAGTGCCATCATCGTGCTTATTCAATGCCTACATATAGGGAGCTTTGTACCTGTTTAAAGGAAATTTAAATATGAGAAAGAATGAAATAGAAAGAAAGAGAGGACAAGAAAAAAAAAAGAAAGACATGGTATAGTTCCTTGGCAAGCAACTTATAGTAAGTACAATCTCCACTACATCACTTGAACGCTATTATATTGTAAAAGCATGTTTCTAAGTTTCTTGATATTGTTGACATTTTTTCAAGAAGCTTTTATAAAGTTTTTATGATGATTATGGCTATGATTATGATTTATATATGCTTTGACATGTTTTATGAAAAGTGTTTTATGTGTATAGTGTGAACTCTTGTGCCTATTATAAACCAAAGAAAGTTAATATTATATGGGCCACATCCTTTGTGGAAAAGAGTTCCAATAAAGGGGCTAATGAGCATGAAGTAAGCTTTCTAATAACATGAGACTAGTATCATAGAGTAAGGCCCTAAAGCTACAAATTAAAGACAAGTATTTTTAAAGTGGATTTATATGGTTAACTTACCTATCATTCACTTGTGATGCATGCAACTTCCAAAAAGAGGTTTCAATTGATTGAGCAAGAATGATCCAAGGTCCCATGAGAAGTCTAGACATATTTAATGTAAAATTCGTGATTTCTAGTATCTTGTATATAGACAGTATATGATTTGTAATAAAGGTTATTATTTCCACTATGCAATTTTATTTTTATTAAGTTTATAATGATAGATGTTATGAGCTAATGTTTTTCTCGAGCTGGCAGGGTTTAGAGCTGTTAGCTTAGAAGGGGCATTACAAAGATATCTGAGTGTCAATAGAAAGGCCAAAAATTAGAAGTTCACTGCTTCCCTTTCTGATAGACAAGGTAAAAACTATGGATGAAGCTATAAGAGGCTTCATTGCTTGGCTGAAACGCTTAGTTGAAGCCATCAAAACTAAAATAACAATGTTAGAGGTCCTAGCCGCGTTCCTAAAAAAGACATTAAGTGAAAAAAATGTTGGAAAAAAAAAAGAGTTAAAACATGAGTGTCACAAGGTACAACAATGTCCCATCGTTGAGCAACAACCCATTCAAAATGTGGCCTTACCTATGTTTGACTTTGACGAGATTCTCGTTTAGTTGAAGGCGATGGCTTTTTATGCACAAACTTTCATGTGAGGTAGTATGGTGATAGAGTGCCCACTATCATCAAGCATTAGTGGCAATGATATGCCTACTTATGTCAGGTATGAAGACATATACTATTTCATCTCCTTTCATAAAAGTGATGTAAATGCTATAATGATATACCTCAGGTAATAGATGTATTATTATCCTTGATATTTTTTATCAAGTAGTCTTATATTGGAATTTGGAATAAGTTTAACGATTTTAATAGCTATTTGATGAAATGTTGCAAACATATGGCCTTGATTAACAATTCGGCTTCCTCTCCCTAACTCTATCCTC
>CAMOHE010004447.1:28444-44264 GCA_946598075.1 Artocarpus hirsutus
AAAGTAATTAACACAAGGTTTCCACAAAAGTAATCAAATTAAGTTTAAAACACTTATCATGGCACACTAATTCACCATTTAACATTCTAATTCTATTTAATTAACTTCGGAGTGTTACAGTAATAGATGTATTATTATCCTTGATATTTTTTATCAAGTAGTCTTATATTGGAATTTGGAATAAGTTTAACAATTTTAATAGCTATTTGATGAAATGTTGCAAACATATGGCCTTGATTAACAATTCGGCTTCCTCTCCCTAACTCTATCCTCAGTAGCTAGCACGTGTGAACACCGAAGAGTTAGCGATCATGCAAATTGTCTTCTCTACCTTCAACATAGCACACACTACAACAATTGAGGTTATTTGCAACGATAATTGTCATTGCAAATAATGCATATTTTGTAATGACATGTCGTCGCCAATATGTGTTTCGTACCTACCTTGGACTATTTATGACGACATGTCGTTGCATATTATTAAATATTTGCAATGACTTGTCATTAATATTGTACCCTTTCTTATTTGTGATGATGTGTCGTCACAATTAATATTGCACCACCAAAACTAATCTAGCGCGAGAAGATTTGGCGCCAATTCATAGGTATTTGTGATGACATTGTCATAGCAAATCCACACAATGCAGCTAGCATTTACTAGGTAGATGTCTGTGATGAATTTGTTGTCACAAATACCAGTGGAATAGAGCTGGTTTTGACCTCAAAAAGAATTAATGTCGTCACAAAAACATGAAATTTTGAGTTTTCACTAAAAAAATGCCCAAGAAATTCATGGTTTATGAAATATTATTTAAGACGACTTTATTAAACTATCATAGAAAAAGGTGGTTTTGGAATCTTCTTTTTCAAATTAAATAAAATAACGTCATTTTGATGGTTTATTTCGACGACATTTTATTTCTTTTGTAACGATATATGTCATCGTAAAAGGTTCTGCGTGCGTATAAACCATGTCGTAGAACCTCTTTCTCCTATTTTTCTCAATTTCCCTATTGCCTCTCCTTTGACAATTTTGCCTCCCAAAACCTACAAAAAAATCATTTTCATGCACAAACCTTAGAGATTTTCAATAATCCCCAATTAAACTCCTAAAAAAATCCCCCAAAATCCCCAAAGCTCCCCAAATTTCCCAAAAATTCTCCTCTAGATTTCTTCTTGGTTGCTGTCACCTCCGCCAACGTTGTGGTCACTACCGCTCGTCAGTTACTGCCAACCATTTAATTTCCAACCACTAGTTGAGTGGGATTTGGATTGTGTAAGTTTTTGGCTTTTTTTATTTTAGAAAAAAATGTTGAAAAATATTGAGAATATTGTGTAATATTGAGAAATTTATGTCATGTAATTGTGTTATTTTGAGAAATTTGATTAATTTTGAGAAATCTAGATTGGGATTGTATTGTAAAATTTAGTCTTGGGAATTTTGTTTAGTATTGGTATTGAGTTATGTTTTTTGTTAAATATTGGATTGGATTATTTTTTGTTGTTGTTATTGTAATGTTGTGATGATGGTATTGAGAAAGCTTATGAGATGTTGTTGGTAAAATATTTTAATAAAGAAAGCTTATAACTAAATTGGATGTTTTATTGTTGTTGTGATTATTATAAATGAAGGTATGATTAAGTTGTTGTTGCTGTTGCTGTTTAAATTGTATTAAGTTGTTGATTAACTTAGTTTGAATTTTTATGTTGTTGGTCAAATTTTTATTATTGATATAAGTTAGTTTATAAGTTGTTTTAATTCTTATAATCTTGAACTTCTCATAGTTAATTAAAAAAAAGGAGAAAAAATTATATAAGTAATCTAACATTTACAAATAGGGAACAAATAAAATTCCCCTAAAAAAGAAAAGAAATAAAATTTTTTAAAAAAATTATTTGACGATATAAATATATTATTTACAAATAGAAAAGAAATTAAAAAAAGAAAAAAGAAATAAAAATTTTCTTTAGAATTAAGTAACAACTTGCGAATAAAATAATATTATCCATTTTTTTAATTAGCAAGTAATTGATATGAAAAAATAAATTGAAATTTAAATTATCTGAAAAATTGGAGAAAAGATTATGATAAAATTTGATAAGATTTCATAAATTTTATAATAAATTTGTGCCTTTTTAAGATTAATTCTTATTATAAATTGATGAACAATATTATAATTTAATAATTATAATATTATTGTATAGGATTTAGTTTATCAATATGTTGTCTTTAATTAATGATAGGAATAATAAATTGAAATTAAAATTATATGTTATTATAAATTGATGAAAAATTATAATATTATTGTTTATGAAAATTAAAAAATTTATTTTATTTAGAAAGAATAAGATTGCATAGTATTATCATAAAATTTGATAAGATTGCATAAAATTTAATAAAATTGTTACTTTCTTCAAAGATGGTTGGCTTTGATATGTGACTTCATAGTCACAAAAAAAGTACGCGGATAGCACTTTGTGTTTTTATCTTGCTTGTGCATCCATAAGTTTACGTTAGACCCATTTGAGGACCGGTATGTAGTAACACCAATGCTTGAATTGTCCCTTTTGGACAGTTTGGTATTATAATTTACGTATTTGTCATTCCATTTTACTCGCGCCTTTGATGGAGGTTTCGTTAAATCTTTTGTTTTTCAGGTGTGCACCTAATAGCATACTTTGGAGAACTAAAAGAAGATGCTATCAAAATTTCTACAAAAAAGGGACGTTGTAGGATGAGTGACACACTATATAAATTACAATACTAAATAGGATAGGGCTCACCCAATAGGTTTAGAGTAAAGGTGGTATGTAGAATTGCATGCATATATACATTGACATAATTGATTTAAATGAATGTGTCTGTTATTGTTTATAGTTGAGATGGTGATTGATAAGAATTTGATATATTTGAAGAACTAGTTGTTAGATGAGTATTGGGATGGTTTATTCGCTTTTATTTAGGTTGCAATGAATTATGTAAATATATTTGGAAATATCAATTGTCCTTATGTAAAGTGTAGAAATCATGATATACTACCAGTTGAAACAATGACAGCACACATACATCGATTCAGTTTCTATAGGTTGTATACTAAATGGATTCACCATGGTGAAGTAAAAGAGGTTTGTACTAGCATTGTTGTAAGTGAACAGTGTTTGCATTCATAAACAATGTTATTGGCATAACGAAGATCAAAATATGTTGAGTAAGATGGAAGTGGATATTGAAGATATGTAGTATGATAAATTCAAAGATCTCTTATCCAAGCTCTAAGTGAGATTGTATTCGGGCTACACTAAGTATTCATCATTGAATCTCTTAGTGAAATTGATGCAATTTAAAGTGCTATATAAGTGGCATAATGAATGCACAAATGCTATGTTGAAGTTATAAAAGATGCATTTCTCGGTGGTAACAAGTTACCTAAATCTCATTATGAGTCAAAGAAGTTATTGAGTAAATTAGGACTGAGCTATGAAACAAGTCAGGTCTGTAAGTATGATTGTGCTTTGTTTTGAAAGGAAAATGTAGATCTACAGGCGTGTCTAGTTTGTAACACTAGGCCTTAGAAGAGTACGAAAGGGAAGAAAGTTCAATGGAAAGTGCTCTGTTACTTCTCTCTGAAGGATCGATTGAAGCATCTATATGCTTCCCATCACACTACTAGGGAGATGATATGGCACCAACACGGGTGATCAAAGGATGAGGAATTTTTTTTAATGCATCATCTAGTTAACGGTAAAAAGTGGAAGGAGCTAGATGAAAAGTACCCTGATTTTAAATTTGTTACAAGATTGGTTTGCTCTTAATAACAAATACTTAGACAATGTCCTCCATGGTGTAGTTGATAAGGCGGTATCCAAGTGCTATAAGGACGAGAAGAGCAACCTCCACGAATACTTCAATGCACTTAAAGGAGCAACAAACAAAGCACATGCTAGAGCGAACCCCTAAGAACCTCAAGAATCAAGATCACTAAGGTCATTACTACGATTGTTTCATGTATGAGAAATTTCAACTAATTGTATATCTGCTTAGTTTGTTATTAATTATATATATTAATTTCAATATTGCTAAAACTAAATATTATTATAAACAAAAAGAGTCAGCGACAAATAAAAACAATCATGGCAACCAGAAATGGTCAAGTTTGCATGGTTGGATATCCTTATCCCAACATCACAACAGGAAGGTTAGTAAGTTTTTTTAATTAGAAAAGTTAACTTTGATAATTGAATATACTATTATAACACATTCAAATTATTGGACAGGCCAATATGGTGACCCAACAACTGATGTCTGTCATAAACAATTAGGCAAACATGCATTGTCACGGGTTTACGGGTCAACCCCCAAGCAGAGTATACTTTTGTAAGTATTTTTAATTTTCAATATTATCTTTCCTTATTCAAATTAGTCTGTGTTTTTATAACATGTATTTATTGTCATTTGTATAAAATACGATGGAGAGGGAGAGAAAACCTAGATGACATTTGCTTCCTTTTTAGCCGCACAAGCGATTAAGGAAGAGGGAATTTTGGAGCAAATCCTAGGTATACGTAGAAGGTACAAGACTAAAACAGGCCTCACACTCCCACAGAGGATTTACTCTAGCATTGGTTCATCCTCTAGCTCCTAGTTGAATGAAACATTTTCAATAGCTGTTGACCCATATATGGAAGATTTTATAGGAAGATCATCCAAATACTACATGAATGTGCACGAGAGGCAAAGGACATTGATGGAGTTGGTGGGCCAATTGCTCCCTAGTGTCCAACTCCCACCTTGATCACTCCTCCAACTTTTGTTCATCCAGGCCCTTTGCCTACTTCAAACACTGTTGACGACAACAATGATGGCATCGATGATGTAAATTGTCACGCCCCAAAATTCGAGAGATGATGTGGCAGATTAATTAGATTAGATAAATTAAACTATGTAGAAACTGTTATTTTAAAAGGTATTAAAATTAATTATAAGAATATGAAATCGTTAAAATTCCTAGCGAATATTTGTGAAATACATAGAAGCAAACAAGTGGGAACGAAAATATTGAATAAACAAACACCATTGGGCCCCACCGACCGACTTTAGAGTGCACACATGGTGCCAGTAATATTAAATACATAACCACAGTCTAAGGGAAGTTAAGTAAATTAAAATATTAGATGCCTTGTTTACAATTATCCTAGGAGATGATATCATAGCCCTGTAGTTTCTTCCTGGTTCTTCAGCCTTCCCTAAGCTGAGTTCCACCTAAAAGGGGGGGAGTTTTAAAATAAGAAAAATGTGAGCGAAAGGCTCAGTAAGATTGAGTCTTTAAAAACATTTTGTTAAGCACATATATTTCATAATTAAACAAAAGCTATAACATAGAACAAATAAATAACAAGTAACAACTTGAAACTCATTAAATTAATTTACACTGATTAATCCTTTATTTATTCATTGACGGTCTCATCATTATATTATAGGCAAAGCCATATGAATCACCATCGAAGTGTTCCAGCTAAGTTTCGGGTCGCGCTCCCCATAACTTGATCTCTGTACATGGCATCATGCTCTATTTTATCATTTCGGATGGTACCAACCAACAAGTCCAGTGTTATATCATTTTCATGTCTCTTTTACTGAATGTTCTCATTACATTCATTATGATCATTCATTATTTAACCAATAATGAAAATATGTAATAAAAATCATTTCTTGAAAACATTTAAGAAGAAAACACTTTGTGGACAAATCCCTTTTAAAAACATGGCTACCAAGGAGAAGGGATAGAAATCCTACGTCAATATCCCATACCAAAGTTCAATACCTCAGTCCTAACTCGCTATACATTAGCTCCATGGAACCACGAACAACCTTAGATAAAACTAAATTTATCAATCTCTAGCTTAAGGTATTTTACAGCCCTAAGCTATCTCATGGTGTTTTAGTATGCCTTTAGTGTTCACAAGGTCATTTTATATGGTCAAAATCTTGATCTAGGTCTTAAATAGTGAAAAACGGGCAAAAAGGGTCATTTTTCACAGGGTTCGGTTGGCCTGCCAGAACCCCTGGTTTGGCCTATCGAACTCCACAGTTAGGCTTGCCTACCAATTGGGACCGGCCTACCGAACTGTCCTAGGTTCGGCATGCTGACCAGACAAATCTAGCCTATCGAACCTATGAATCCGGCCTACGAAACATTGAGTTAAGCCTGCCAAATTGAAAAAATATGGGAGGCCTGAGACTTCGATTCTCAGCCTCCCCAAGCTCAAAATCAAATTAAAACCTGTTTTTTCAAGTCGTAGAGCATATAAAATGATCATAGATGATAAACAAATACAATAGAACACATTTAAACAAGATTTACACAAATTTTCAAGGAAATCAAAAAATGGAGAAAAAGGGAAAAACTTGATTTAATCCAAATTTCATGAAATCAAGCCTAGATTTTGGATGATTTAAGTCCTACCAACTTAGATTAGGAGTTTCCTAAGCTTAGGAAACTCCGATTACAATATTTTAAAGAAATTGAATAATTTAGAACAAAAATTTAAAATTTGAAAAATAAGGAAACTAACCTCAAATTGAAGCTTTCAAATGGTTTGTGGATGTCCAAATCGTGTTCCTCACTTCCCAATCTAGCTGAGAATCAAGCTCACACTCAAAACTTTGAAATCAAAATTAAGAGAGGAAGAAAAGGAGAGAGGGCAGCGTGGGAGAGAGGGAAAGGAGGGAGAGAGAGAACGTGAAGGAGAGTGAGTGTGAGAGGGAAATAAGTAGGGGGAATGGGTGGTTTTACAGACCAAAACTGTGTCCCCAGCACACAGTTTGTAGTTGGAACGTATCAGGTATTTGACAAATTATTTTGTTTCAAAGTTCAAAACAACATATAGGAATAATTAAAATTAGGATAAATTTAAAATACCATAAAATACTTAA
Source organism: Artocarpus hirsutus (assembly GCA_946598075.1). Classification (NCBI taxonomy): domain Eukaryota; kingdom Viridiplantae; phylum Streptophyta; class Magnoliopsida; order Rosales; family Moraceae; genus Artocarpus; species Artocarpus hirsutus. The sequence continues at coordinate 35,379 of CAMOHE010004447.1, forward strand.
ATTAAGTTCAAATTTACATCAACGCACACTAATCCACCATCTAGACACCAATTATGCCTAATTAAATTTTCTGGGTGTTACAACTCTCCACCCCTAAAGAAAATTTTGTCCCCAAAATTAAAGTCAGATTAAAAATAGAACAAATAAGGGTACAACTCTCTCATAGTCAACTCTAATTCCCAGTCGCTGTATCAGCTCTGTGATGCTACCACACGACTTTCACTAGAGGTATTTCATGGCGTCGCAAGCTTATCACTTTTCGATCGATAAATTGAACCGGCACCTCCTCATAATTTGTGTCTTCCTGAACCTGCACATCATGAAATGAGATAATCTTGCTCGGTTCGTGCTGACATTTTTTAAGCATCGACACATGAAATACATCGTGAACATAAGAAAGTTCAGAAGAAAGATCAAGGTGATACATGATGACAACTATATGCTGAGTGACCTCGAATGGTCCAATATACCTCACGTAAGTTTCCCACTTACACCAAAACGCGTTATGTCTTTGTGTAGTGAAAGTTTCAAATAAACAAAATCCCCTAGCTTAAACTCCAAAGGCCGACGTCTCCTATCTGTGTAGTTCTTCTGCCTACTCTACACAGCCCTCAACCAATCACAAAGCACGGTGACTTTCTTATTGTTATCACGAATCTCATCAGGTCCAAGAACAACTCTATCTTCTAGCTCTGCCTAACATGACCGACAAGGCCGTCCATAAAGTGCTTCAAATGGTGCCATCCTGATGCTCGCCTAATAACTATTATTGCATGCAAACTCTGCTAAATGCAAATATTTCTTCCAATTCCCACCAAAGTCTAAGACACACGGACGTAGCATATCCTCAAGGATCTCAATAACCTGCTCAGACTATCAGTCAGTCTGAGGATGGAAGGCTATACTGAAGTGTAGGTCTGTGCATAAAGCCTCCTAAAACTCATCCAATACTTAACATTAAACCAGGAGTCTCCATCAAAAGTGATGGACAAGTGAACTCTATGTAATCTCACTATATTCTACAAGTACAGCTCTCCTAGAACATGCCTTGAACACGTCGATCTGAAAGGAAAGAAATGCACTGATTTTGTCAACCTATCAACGATAGCCCAAATCATGTCATGCCTTTATTCTGTCCTCAGTAAGCTAGTGAGGAAATCCATCATGACATGCTCCCATTTCCACCCCAAAATGGGAAGTGGCTGAAGCTGACCAGTGGGCTTTTGATGCTTGGACTTCACCTAGAGACAAGTCACGCACTTATCCACGTACTCTTGGACATCCCTCTTCATGCCTCTCCACCAATACTGCCTCTTCAAATTGTGGTACATCTTTGTACTCTCGGGATGAATAGCAAACTAAGACCTATGTGCTTCGTCCATCATAGCTTTCATTACGCCTCGATCGCAAGCACTGCTAAGCGTTCCCTAAAGTATAGCGATCCATCTGCATGAATCCTCCACTCTTCAAATTGCTCTTCGTTCTAGATTCGAGTCCATATTCCCTGAAGGTATTGGTCCCGCCATTGGTTATGCTTTATCATCTGAATGAGAGCTGGAGTCATTTCCATGTGGTACATCAAAACCTAATTGTCACCAACGTAGTACTGTAGCCCATACTCACTTAATGTAGCGTCTCTCCTCCAATCCTTAAGTGCTAAACATGCGAGAGATCACAAAGTCTTCCTGCTAAGTGCATCAACGACTACGTTGGCCTTACCTGGATGATACTACAACATGAAATCATAATCTTCTATATATTCCATCCATCTCTGCTGTCTTAGATTCAAATCCCTCTACATGAACAAATACCTTAAGCTCTTACGGTCTGAGAAAACCTAGAAAGTTGCTCCATACAAGTAGCATCTCCAAATCTTCAAGGCATAAATCACTGTTGCAAGCTCTAAATCATGTGTAGGATAGTTCTGCTCATGAGGCCTTAATTGTCGTGATCCATAAGCTACAACTCATCCATGCTGCATCAACACAAATCCAAGTCCTCGTCCTGATGCATCGGTGTAGACCTCGTAAGGCTCATCACTGCTTAGAATAATCAATATGGGAGCTATAGTCAACTAGTCCTTCAACTCTTAGAAGGCATATTCACAGTCCTTATCCCATTCAAACCTGACATTTTTCCTAGTTAACCATGTTAATGGAGCTGCTATCTTAGAGAAATCCTTCAAAAACTTCCTGTAATACCCAACAAGTCCCAAGAAGCTATGGATTTCAGCCATGTTCCTTAGTCGTTCTCATTCTACTATAGCTTCAACCTTAGACGGATCTATTGAGATTGCCTACTCGGAGATGATATGTCCTAGAAACTTAACCTCAAATAACCAGAACTCACACTTTTTCTTTTTGGTGTACAACTGGTGTTCTTGCAGAATCTGAAGTATAATCCTAAGGTGCTGCTTATGCTCCTCCCAGGTCTTGGAATAGATCAGTATGTCATCAATAAACACAATCACAAATTGATCTAAATAAGGCCTGAAAATCCTATTCATCATATCCATGAATGCTGTAGGAGCGTTCGTTAGCCCAAATGGCATCACCAAAAACTCAAATTGCCCATACCGAGTCTTGAAGGTGGTCTTGGGAATGTCCTCCTCCCTAATTCTGAGTTGGTGGTATCCAGATCACAAGTCTATCTGTGAGAAATATCAGGAACTTCCTAACTGGTCAAATAACTCATCGATCCTAGGTAGCAGATACTTATTCTTCATGGTGACCCTATTTAGTTGTCGATAATCAATACATAACCGAAGGGTACCGTAGTGCTTTTTAGCAAACAAAACCAGTGCGCCCCATGGTGATGTATTGTTCTGAATATATCCCTTATTTGCTAATTCCTGTAGCTGTTGTCTAAGTTCTTTCATTTCTATTGGTGCCATCTGACACGGTGCTATGAAGATCAGAGCAGTCCCAGGAAACAACTCAATGCTGAACTCAATCTCTCAGTGTGGCGATAATCCTAGTAACTCATTGGGGAAGACATCATCGAATTCATTAACCACTAGTATCATTATATTCCTCCTTGCGTTAGGCTCTTCTTCAAGATCTAGAAGAAGTGCATAACAAACTAAATTCCTCCATACTCTAAGGCACGGTTTCATGAGTCGTTCACCCATTACCCAATCATTACCACCCTGGTAAGTGATCATCGTCCCCCTATCAGACACTAGGGTTACCCTCCTAAGTTGACAGTCAACTAGAGCATTGTATTTGGACAACCAGTCCATTCCTAAAATTACATTATATGATCTCATGGGGATTACAATCAAATCACTTTTCAGAGTCTCACCCCTAATCACTATATTGCAGGATTTACATATACAGTTTACACACACCCACCCCAATGGTGAAGAAATCATCAAAGGCTCATTAAATTCCTCTAGTTTTAAAACTCAAGGCATGTACAAAAGAACTCGAGATGAGGGAATGAGTGGCACTGGTATCAAATAGTACATGGGCTACAGACTGAGAAACTAAGATCATACCATTAACCCAGCATGGATGGTTTGAGCATCCGAGCTCCCTGATGTCATGGTGTGGATTTGGGCTGGAGACTTCCCTTTTCTGTTACTGATGTTGCTAAATCCTGGATTAGTTGGTTGATAATGCTGCGATGAAGGCAATTGCATACTAGCTATACTTGGCACATGATATTTTGGAGTGTTCCGCTGGAAACCCTGTTGCTGATGCCCTTGCGTCAAGTACTATGTCTATTGTAGAGTGGACTGATGAAAAGGTAGTTGGGGAGGTTGTTGTGGAGGAACTGAAAACTGACCTTGGAACTGATGACTTGCACCCTCTCTAGCTTGGAATCCCTATCGAGCGTTCCTGATTGGGCAATTCCTCTTGATGTGTCCTGGCTACTGGAAATAATGACAATGAAAGCGATAGGGGTTGCTGCGCATGCTGCCTAATGAACTACTACTCCCACTGCTAGTAGTTCCCTGCTGGTTCTTCATTTGGGCTTGGTGACTACTGCTATTTCTCTGATTACTCCTCTGGGGCCCTCTTAACGTCCTTGCCTGATTCTCACTATAAAGAGTATGTTCACTTTCCATAGAAATTGCTAAAGATACCAACTCACCAAAATTTTGAAGTCGCAAGGCCACCACTTGCCGTCGAATAGATGCCTTGAGCCCATCTTGGAACTTAATGCATTTCTCCCGCTCAGAAGCCACAGCGAATGAAGCAAACTTAGCCAACTCATTAAACTTAGCCTCATATTCTCAAACCATCATATCACCCTGCTCTAATCGATAATATTCGAAAACCTTCTAATCCCTGTACCCTAATGGAAAGTAGCGCTCATAGAACAGCTCCTCAAATCTGTCCCAACTAATATTCCCAGCGTTTTTCAGACGTTTTGATTGTTTCCACTATGTGTTGGCACTGCCTTCCAACTTGTAAGCTACAAAATTAGCACGGTACTCCATCGGTACTTTGAGAGTGTCTAAGTGCTTTACTATTGAATCTGACTAGTATTCAGCAATCTGTAGGTCTCTGTTTCCATCAAAAGTCAGAATAGATGCACGATGGAAGTCTTTAAAGTACATGTGTTGGTGACTCACCTCAGAATCCTCAGGCCTAGCCCTTGCTACCATCTGTCGAAAGGCGGTAAACATGGCTCCCATCAGGCCTTCCTCATCTATAGCATTCGCATCTACAGTAGCTGGAAGACGGCTTGGTGCCATTCTCTCAAATTTGAAAACAAAATTGGACCATTAGTGGTTTCTCATTGCCACACCTATGGGTGCACAATTCCCAAGATTCATAAACACTTGGATATTGGCTAGATTCGATTGTGAAACACTTGGATACTCTTGGTGTGCCAGCGGAATATCGTGTAGAGTTCGTAGCCTATAAATTTGAAGGTGGTGCTAATACTTGGTGGAAACAAGTAAAGTGCCTGGAGAACAATGGAAATATTAGTTGGGATAGGTTCGAGGAGTTGTTATACGATCGTTATTTCCTGCAAAGATATAGAGACTAGAAGGTGGCTGAGTTTTATAGGTTGTAGAAGGATGATATGTCAGTTCAGTAATACGAGGTGAAGTTCAATGAGTTGGCTAGGTTTGCTCTGTCTGTAGTGGCATCGAAACATGAAAAGTGTATCAAATTCCAAGACAGACTTAAGGCTTCTAATCGATGATAGGTGATTGTCCTACGACTCAGGAATTTCAAAGAGCTTGTGTCAGTAGTAATATCTGTGTAAACTAACTATTCATAATACTATGAGGATCGAGTGAGGACGTTAGGAGGACCACAGAGGAGTGGTAAGAGGAGCACTAGCAATCGCCTAACTCAAAGGAGGAGCCAACAGGGTAACGTGAACAGTAAATGTAGTAGTTCATCCAACAGCAGGTGCAACAATCCCTACAGCTTCCATTGCCATTATTGCTAGTAGTCGGGACATATCAAGAGGAACTACCCAATTAGGAGTGCTCGCCTAGGACTTCAGGCTAGAGAAGGAGCCAATCGTTAGCCCTAGCCTTAGACTCTACCTCAGACTCAGCAATTCCTTCAACTTCAGTTCCATTAGTTTTCTCCCCAGCAATTGCCATATTCAACACAAGGACATTAGCCATAGAATTTTCAATGCAATGCCCCTCAGTATCGAGCGCCGAGTATAGCTAGCGTGCAGTCACCTCCACCGCAACAATATTGATTGACTAACCCAGGACCTAGCAATGTCGATAGAGGAAAAGGAAAAGCTCTAGTTTAGGTTCACACGATGACATTAGGGAGTTCAGATGCCCAAACCAGCAACGCGGTTGTCGATGGTACGGTCTACTTTCTCAGTCCCTAGCTTATGTTTTATTCGATACTGGCGCCACTCATTCTCTCATTTCAAGCTCTTTTGTACATGCCTTAGGATTAGATATAGAAGAATTTAATGAATCTCTAGTCAAAGCCTCACCTTTGGGACGAATGTGTGTAAATTATATATGTAAAGCTTGTAAAATAAAGACTAGGGATGAGATTTTGAAGAGTAATTTGATTGTAATCCCCATGAGTTTATATGACGTAATCTTAGGGGTGGACTGGTTGTCCAGATACAATGTAGTTGTAGACTGCCAACTTAGGAGAGTGACTTTAGTATCCGATAGAGGGACGACGATCACTTACCAAGGTCATAATGGTCGAATAATGAGTGAACGTCTTATGAAGACATGTGTTGGAGGGCAGAAGAACCTAGCTTGTTATGCCTTCCTCATGAATCTAGAGGGAGAGCTCAGCACCTCAAGGAGAAACACAACATTCCCAGTGGAATTTGAAGATGTCTTCCCTGATGAGTTGCCAGGATTACCACTGCATCGGGAGATTGAATTTGGTATTGAGTTACTTCCAAGAACAGTGCTGATTTTTGTAGCACCTTACCAGATGGCACCGGTAGAGATGAAAGAATTGAGGAAGCAACTTGAGGAGCTTGCTGACAAAGGATATATTTGAAATAATATATCACCGTGGGGAGCACCAGTTCTATTCACTAAGAAGCATGATGGAACCCTCAGGCTATGCATCGATTATCGACAGCTAAATCAGGTCATCGTGAAGAACAAGTATCCTTTGCCTAAGATCGATGAGCTGTTTGATCAGTTGGGAGGTTTGTGGTATTTCTCAAAATTGATTTACGATCGGGATACCACCAACTTAGGATTAAAGAAGAAGACATCCCTAAAACAGCTTTCAAGACCCAGTATGGACACTTTGAGTTTTTGGTGATGCCGTTTAGATTAACAAATGCTCCGGTAGCTTTCATGGACCTAATGAATAGGATATTTAGGCCTTGTTTGGGTCAGTTCGTAATCGTGTTCATTGACGATATCTTGGTCTACTCTAAGACTTGGAAAGAGTATAAGCAGAACATCAAGATCGTACTTTAGACTCTTTAGGAGCACCAGCTGTATGCTAAGAAGGAAAAGTGTGAGTTTTGGCTGACAAAAGTTAATTTTATAAAACACATCATCTCCGAGCAAGGTATCTTTGTGGACCCGTCTAAGGTAGAAGCCATAGTAAAGTGAGAACGACTGAGAAATGTAGCAGAAATTCGTAGCTTCTTGGAACTTGCCAGATACTGTAGGAAATTTGTAAAGGACTTCTTAAAAATTGCAGAGCCACTAACAAGACTGATAAGGAAGCATGTCAGGTTTGAGTGGGATGAAGAATCTAAGCTCGCCTTCCAAGAGTTAAAGAATCAGTTGATCTCAGCTCTAGTATTGATAATCCCTAACAGTGATGAGCCATATGAAGTTTATACAAATGCTTCAGGATGCGGGCTTGGGTGCGTGTTGATGCAACATGGATGCGTAGTGGCGTATGGATTGAGACAGCTACGACCTCACAAGCGAAACTACCCTACTCATGACTTGGAGCTCGCAGCAGTGATTCACGAATTGAAGATCTAGAGATGCTATTTGTATGGGGTGACATTTCAGGTTTTGTCTGACCACAAGAGCTTGAAGTATTTGTTCACCCAGAGGGATCTAAACTTGAGGCAGCGAAAATGGATGGAATACATGGAAGATTACAATTTTGTGTTGTAGTACCATCCCAAGAAAGCTAATGTGGTCGCTGATGCACTCAGCTGAAAATCTTCAGGGATTCTCACTTGTTTAGCTTTCGAGGATTGGAAAAGGGACACAATAGTGAGCGAGTGTGGATTGTAGTACTATGAAGACTACGATCTAGTTTCAGTGTGTCATATGGAGACGACCCTAACTCTCGTTCAGATGGTGAAGTAGAATCAGTGGCGCTATCAACATTTGTAGGGAATTTGGGCACGAATCCAAAACGGAGTGCAATTTAAAGAATGAAGGATACGTACCGAAGGATCGCTGTATTTCAAGGAGCGCCTAGCAATTTCAACAATCACGGAAGTGACGAAGGCCGTAATGGATGAAGGCCACAAGTCTCAGTTCGCCATTCATCCTAGGAGCACAAAGATGTGTCATGATTTGAACAGACAATATTGGTGGAGAGGTATGAAGAAGGATGCCCGAGAATACGTGGCCAAATGTACGACTTGTCTTTAGGTGAAAGCCGAGCATTAGAAGCTAGTAGGTTAGTTTCAGCCACTTCCTATTATAGGATGGAAATGGGAGTATATCACAATGGATTTTCTCACCAGATTGCCAAGGATAGAGTAAAGGCACGATGCAATTTGAGTCGTGGTCGACAGGTTGACAAAATCGGCTCATTTTATTCCATTTACGTCTACTTGTTCAAGAAGAGTACTCAGAGAATTATATCTACAAAACATAGTGCGGTTGCATGGAGTTCCTTTGTCCATCACATCTGATAGAGACACCGGATTCAATGCTAAGTATTGGAGGAGCTTTTAGGAGGCCTTGGATATGGATCTGAACTTCAACATAGCATTTCATCCTCAGACTGATGGGCAATCTAAGTGAGTTATTCAAATTCTTGAGCACATGTTGCATGCCTGTGTGCTAGACTCAGTGGGAATTAGAAGAGGTACTTGCATATGGCAAAGTTAGTGTACAACAATAGTTACTAATCGAAGATTGGCATGGCACCATTTGAAGCACTGTATGGATGACCGTGTCGATCATCGGTGTGCTAGACAAAACCAAAAGACAAAATCATTCTTGGGCCAGATGAGATTCGGGACAGCAAGGAGAAGGTCACCGTCATATGGGATCAATTAAAGGTAGCTTAGAGTAGGCAAAAGAGCTAAGTGGATAGGAGACACCAACCTTTAGAATTCGAGGTGGGAGATTCTGTTTTCTTGAAGGTATCGCCTCATAAAGGCATCATACGATTCGCTATAAGTGTTAAACTCACGCCAAGATATGTTGGACCATTCGAGATCACTCAACGCATGGGTGTGGTTGCCTATCGCCTAGATCTT
>CAMOHE010004453.1:759-18272 GCA_946598075.1 Artocarpus hirsutus
AGTATTCAAATTTATCACTATGATGATCATATATTTGACAGTCTTAATCCTAAGTATTTATTAGACTCCTGTTTATGACATTATAGTTTTTGATTTGCTTGGTAAGATTTGTTTTAGCACAGATCATAACTTAGCATCTTGGAGACACAATATAATAAATAGCTAGGAATAATATTATACAGATATGAAATCTATTCATTCCTTATGGAAGTTACAAAAATAGTTCTCTTGAGTGATAATTCGAGGTTTGAACAGTAGAGCGTTCGTTCATAATAAGATTATGAATTAACTGTTCATTAGAGAATTATTGGAACTCAAGGATAAAGATATAATATGAGAGGTAAACAAAAATTAAACCTAGCTCTTATTATGAACTATTTATGGAGGACTGACTTATATGTAATGATTATATTAATGGACTACTCGCTTATTTTGTTTGAGTAATTTTATTATAATCTCAAGAGTTCAGTTTCAGGTTTTTAATAGAATAATACTGAAACTAATAAATTTGGCACATTAATCAAAGAATTTAATTAATTGTCAAATTTATTTGAGCTTAGGTTATAGGTCCATAAGTCCCCAATACCACCTCTAAACACTATATTGGATTTATGCATAGAATGAATTATACATATTTAGTTTAGAATTATTGAATTCTGAATTAATTATTTCACACTTGAATTATTAATGTGACACTAAAAAATATTCTCTGTGACACATAATGTAATGTGATAAATGTTATCACATTTAACTGAGCATTAGTTAATTAATTAATGAATTAATTTTTAAATCTATTCTTAAATAAATGTGATTTATTTTTGAATTTAGATTTAGATATATATATATATATATATATGGTTTTGAACCAAATCTTATTTCTATATAAAATTTTATAATATATTAATATATATATATTAAAATAAACAAACGTAAAACGTTTATGTTTTACTTTTTATATATATATATATTATACATACGAATCTAATAACTGATTCGCTAGATTAAAAAAAAAGGGGAAGTTTACATTTGCAACGTAACTTCTATATATATATATATATTAAATGTTAAATGAAATTTTTTCAATTCGTTCTATATAGAAAAAAAGGAAAAGAAAAGGTTAGAATCATGCAATATATATATATTTTCCCCATATATCTGATATGATGATTATTTCAAATTTAAAATTAATTGAAAAATTACTAATGGCTATGATATAAAAAGGGGAGATAACAATTATCTCAAGAGATTTTTTATTCACTTAACTTTTGAAGAATACTCAGAGGGAAAAACTGAAAGTTCTTCTCTTTAAAAAAAAAAAAAAAGGTATGCTATCTCATGTGTTAAGTATATAGCAGATTTAGAAAAGTGTGAGGAAAATTCATTCTTGCAGTTTGACGCCCACTCGTCTTTCCATTGGTGTGGAGGCTTGGATTTGAAGATCATGGTGTCAAAGAGGAAAGCTAGGATACCTTGATAGTCTTCAAAAAGGTTAGTAAAATTCTCAAAGCTTTCTATTATTAATTAAAATTATATATCTATTCTCGATGAACAAAGTTTTTAGAAAATTTTTGTTTGTCAATGATCCGCTCCTTCTGTTGCATTTCGTATTTTAATTCCAACAGGAGCCAAGTCCAACATGAAGCTAAGCTATAATCATAGACAATGCAAAAAGGCAAAGATAAATGGAAAGAAGGCCTCGACCTATGATCTTGATGTTCCTATTGATGATATTTATGTAAAGATTATGAATAAGCCATACCTCCAATGCCTCGCTCCTATGAGGTCTAACCTGAACACAAGGAACCAGAACAAGTCCTTTAGGTTCCATGGAGATCTAAGGCATTACATAAGCAAGTATGTGGAACCTCAAGGACAAGATTGAGTGGTTGATTCGAGATAGTCGACTACAAGAGTATAGAGCTAATAAAAATAATAATAGAAGAAACGACAGGAGAAATGGTCACAGAGGTGATCGAAAAACTAATGAAAAGTGATATAATGATGACTGTTGAGATAACAACACTAAACTCATGGGAGTACCACGATGGGGACTCTTGAAGGTCACAAAAGAATTATGCCTGCAAGACAAAAAGGAAGTACTAGTAGAGGTTTATAAACCTTTTGACTAGCAGAGCATCCAAGGTACAAAGGTTTGAACGAATGTAGAACACATTCTCTGAGGAGGATGCTAATGGGGTCCATTGGTCCTAACACAATGCCTTGGTGGTCAAGGCAATCATTAGCAACTAAAAACTTTTCCGAATATTAGTTGACAACAAGAGTTTAACAGACAACATTTATCTCAACTATTTGAAGAAAATGGGTATTTTATAGACCATATAGCTCTTAACTCCAAGCCACTTTATGGCTTCATCGAGGATAGCATTGTTCCTAAGGGAATGATAAAATTGCCCATTATGATTAGGAAAAGGCCTAGGGCAACAACAATGGACTCCAATATTTTAGAGGTCGAGGGTGGCGAGCAATTCAATGTAGTCATTGGGGGTTGAACCTTAGAGCTTTGAAAGCAATCACCTCTATTTACCTTCAGAAGATTAAGTTGCTGCTCGTGACATAGGGTTAGCGAGATGAAGAAAATCAATATGAGTCAAGGTTGACATCCTTAGATATGGTCCACACATATACTGATTCTAGGAGGATGGAAACAAGGATGGTAGGCCATAGACCTCTTGATATAGACATAGGCTTGAGGTTGGAATAGGAGATCACTAGAATAAATCCTATGGAAGAATTGGTCGAGATAAGGGTTGATGAGCAAGAGCCTACAAGGGTTCTTAGGATCAAGTCTAGAATATCAAAAAAGATGGTAGACAAGCTTACTAGATTCTTAAAAGATAACCTCGACGTCTTTGCCTAGACCCACGATGACATGGAAAGGTCCGACTTTGAGTTCACTTGTTATAGGTTCAATGTTGACCCAAGCTACCCTTTGAAGAGGCAGAAGAAAAGACCCCAAAACGCAAAAAGGTACAACACTTTGCATGAAGAGCTCGACAAGCTAATTAAGAATTTTTTTTTAGGGAGTCCTATTATCTCGATTGGATCTCAAACGCATTGCTTGTTCATAGCCTGAGGGAAGCAGAGGACATGTGTCAACTTTAGCGATCTAAATAAGGCTTGTCTAAATGATAGTTTTCCAATTTCATAGATTGACCAGCTAGTTAATGCCATGATAGGCATGAGTTATTGAGTTTTATGGATGCTTATTCAAGTTACAATTAGATCCCTTTGCACCCATAGGACCAAGAGCATGTCTTATTCATCAAAAATAGAGGCCTCTATTATTATCTCGTCATGCTATTCAGAGTAAAGATTGCAGGGGAAATATATCAACACATGTTTAATAAAATATTTGTGAACCAAATTGGCAAGACGATGAAGGTTATTTCAACGACATGTTAGTCAAAATTATGAAGGCAAGCTAACATGTTCCCATCTGGAAGAGATGTTCTAGATTATGAGAAAGAATGAAGCTTAACACCCTTAATGTGCCTTTGGAGTGGCGTCAGCAAGTTTTAGGGTTCATGGTTAGCCGTCGAGGCCTAGAGGCTAATTCGATAAAAATGCAGGCTTTATTGGACATAGAGTCACCAAAGAAGCTGAGGGAAGTACAAAAGTCAGTGGAATGTGTTGCCATATTGAACAGGCTTATCTCAAGGGTGACAAATATGTACGTGCCATTTTTAGACATTTTAAAAAGGAAGAAAGTCATTTGAATGGATGACAAAATGTGATAAGTGTTTAGGTGTCTTCAGGAATATCTTGGGAAAGTTCCAGTGCTTTCAAAGGCTCTATGTGGAAGATTGTGTCTATTTATCTTGTTGTTTCTAAGCATGCATTATGATCAATGTTACTCTTAGAGGGAAAGAAGGCACAACTCCTAATTTGCTAAGCAAGCATGTGTCTTCTCAATGTTGAGACAAGGTATTTGGAGATGGAAAAGTAAGCCATAGCATGATCATTTCGATGAAGAAGTTGAAGTGATACTTCCTAGAACACAAAGTGGTGGTCTTAACCAACTATACATTAAGGCAAGCATTACTAAAGCTAGAAGTATCAGGATGAATGTCGAAATGGTCGGTCAAGCTGTGCCAATATGATGTAGAATAAAAACCTCTTATTACAATTAAGGGTTAGGCCCCTGCTAATTTTATCACAAAGTTCACAACTAGAGTGGACAAAGAATGGAGATAGAGGAGCCACCATGAAGAAGGAAGCTATATGTCAATGGCTCATCCAATGAGAATGGGTTATGTACAAGGTTGATGTTGATTAGCTATGTGAGTTACAAGATCATGGTAGTAGTCAGGTTCAAATTTTGAGTGTTGAACAATGAGGCTGAGTATGAGGAGATACTTACAGGGCTTTAGCTCGCCCACCACTTGAAAGTAGAACTGTTGGTGTTGTACAATGGTTCTTAGCCTATGGTGATCCAAATCAAGCATGAGTTTAAGGCAAAAGGAGAGAAAATGATCTATTATAAGGAAGCTGAAAAAAGAGCTCTCAAAGTTCTTGCCTCACAAGATTCAACAAACTCCCTACACAAAGAACAACAATGACGGTGCCTTAGCCAAAGCGACAGCTTTGAAGGATTCTGAGCTACTTAAGTTTGTTCTAGTCGAGGTGTAAGAGGTTACAACAATTCAACAGGAAGAGAAAGAAGAAGCCATGCTAATTGTGTGGGGAGATAACTAGATGGCACCTATCCTAAGGAATTTGCTTAACAAGAATTTTCGGCTGACCTATTAAAGTAAAGAGAATATGATAGTGGTCGGCGCATTTACCTATTGCATGATGGGATCCTCTACCATCAAGGTAACTCCCCTCCCTTCTTACACTGCTTAGATAAAGATGAAGCATAGTTAGCCTTGAAAGAAATCCATGAAGACCCATGTGGGAACCACTTAGAGTGGCAATCCTTTGACTTCAAAACACTAAAACAAGGGTATTATTGGTCGACCCTTAAGAAGGATACAACAGAGTATGCATGAAAGTGTGACAAATACCAGCGTTATGCCATAATGCTTAGGGCTCCACCAAAGAATTTGATGTCGATATTAAGTCCATGGCCATTTGCAAAATGTAGTACTATAAGGATTTAAACTTGCAATGGTCATGGTTGACTATTACACAATATAGGCTAAGGCTGAGGCTTTTACGACTATAACATAGGCCAACTATACAAGCCTCATTTGGATCAATATAATTTGTCATTTTAGCAATTCCACATTCTCTCATCTTGATAATGGCAAGTAGTTCAACAATGTCAAGACAATGATTCTATGTTGGTCTCAACATCAACAAGAACTTCTTAGGTGTAATACACCTATAGTCTAATGATCAAGTTGAGGCAGTGAACAAAATCATCAAATATACTTTGACAAAAAAGCTTGACAATCTCAAAGGAAGATGGGCTAAGGAACTACCAAAGGTTCTCTGGGCTTATAGCAAGGAAACTCCATTTTCCCTTACTTATGGAATCAAGGAAGTTCTACTAGTCGAGATGATCACATCGACGAGCTGAGTAATAGGGAATAATGAGAATAAGCAATTTATGGATCTAAAGTTTGACCCATTGGAAGAACAATGAATCGACTCTTAGTTTCGCCTCACCACCTATCACTAAAAGGCTGGTGAGGTATTACAATGAAGAGATTAGGGAAAGGAGGTTTGCTAAAGGTAGGGCTAGTAATTTTAGACACAGCACGAGGATATGATATAAAAACGATATAAGCTATACAAGTTTGGACCGTATGTTTATTAATAAGACCATAAATGAGTTGGCATAAATAACACAAAAATAAACAAGCTAGATTTGTGCCAATACATTTAAAACACTTTAACACATTTAATTAAACGAGTCATAAATGTGCCAACATGATACGACACGAACCCACTCATTTATGACACATATGAACAAAAAAATAAAAATATTTAAATTTTAAATAAGAAAATATATAACATCCAATCCCACCATTAACCCTAGGACTAATCGTGTTTGAGTTTAGATATTTTGGGTCTTTATTAAACTTTATTCTTGCTTTTTTCTTTAATTTTCAATTAACTAGGCTATAAATATGTCATATATGTATTTTTATCGCATCAACCTGTCACGACCCTTTTAATAATCGCGTTAATAATGTCATGTCATGTTAAGCATGCCATATACGATTTATGTTCATGTTTGAGTTTTTAGCATATTTATTAATCATGTCATTTTCATGTTTATGCTAATCATGTCATGTTGTAATTGTGTTGGCCCAAACACGACACACAAATACAAATTGCTAGCACTAACTAAAGTGGACTTGGTGCTTAGGCGAGTGACTTAGAATACAAAGCCTTAGAACGTTGGACCTTTAGGTTCAACTTAGGTGGGTCCTTATAGAATACGAAAGGTCATCTATCAAGAAACATACATGTTGGAGTCATTATCAGGTCATCGATTGGAACATGTGTAGATCACCGAGCATCTACATCCATATTATCAGTGAGCAGAAGTCTTGACTATCAACCCACGGTAAATTTTCTTACGAAGTTATAAGTTTTCAGTGTTAATTTATATTATTAATGCACAATGCTTATATGTTAAAGGCAATAAAATAAAATTCCAAAGAAGATGTTTTTGCTATTTTTTCTTTCACATATTTATCTCTTCGATTTATTTATATGGATTATAAATTACTTCATTATTTTCAACCTAGATGTCAAGATCGAGTTAAAAATTTGACCTTAGACATGTGGGATAGTATAGTGATGGCTAAAGGCCCATAAAACTTGAAGATGCATAAAGCCAAAGGGAAGCCAAAGGCTTACCTATAAACAATCGAAGCCAAAGGCCTCAACCTCTATACTTAGAAAATTCTAGGGATTTCAAAGAAATCTCAAAGGTAAGGTCTCTATGAAAATCTCGACATCATACAAACAACATAAGAAGATGTAGAAAGATGCAAAGATATATATATTTATCATCAAAAAGAAAAGATGAAAGTCTATATTGAATCAAGGCCAAAGGCCTAATGTTTTTGGAAAAAAAAAAATCTTCACTTCTTCAAGTACTCCCGTTCCTTTGAAGTTTCTCCTTCTCTATGGTAGCATCTTCTTTAACATCGTCAATAGGAGTCTTAGTTCCTTAGCTGACGTCGAGGTCTCTTCTCCTTAGAGAAGGGCCAAGTTCCACTCCGAATGGGCTTAACAGATCTGGCTTATGGTTTGCTCACTGATTGAGATGAAAATAACCTTTTGAAGATTGTGGAGTTCTTTAGAAGATTTATTCTTCTCAACTGCCTTCACTTTCTTTTCCATCAATTTCTTCTCAACCTCTTCCTTGCCTACTCTGAATCCCTCTTCATGTATATGGACAAGCAACCTCTTATTCTCCCTTTCAACCTTCACCCTTAAGTCCTCGAGCTTCTAGGAAAGCTTGGTGTTCTTCCACTACTCCACCTGAAGCAAAGCCATTGCCTTACCTGCTTATCCTTGGCATCATCCATGGCGAGTCGCTTGACCTCCAAGAGACCTCAAAAGATTCAATCTCTTTGTTGGATCCATATGTTTGCTTCACGAGCTACTTGTAATGACCGAAAAAATCTATAAATTAATAAATTTGATTAATTAAGGATTACTTCATAACTACAACGTAGAGAAATTGTAAGAATTCAATTTAGGGTTAGAAACTCTCAATGACACTTGAGAAATTTAGAAGTCTAAATTGTGATTTAATCACGATTTATAATTATGAAATTGCTCAATTAATATATACTTAGAAAGTCTCCACAACAAAAGACTTCAGTAATTAATAATGTTATAAATACACAATTTATGAGCTTCATGTATGAAACATATAACTAAGCAAATATGGTATAATGATAGCACACTTAGATAATTAAAAATAATTACTTAATATATTAAACTAACCTTTTATAATTCAAGAACCTCATGTGATGGTCAAAGTAATGTCCTTTATAAGAATCTCGATTAGAATATCTAAATTGAGATTAATAAATAAAAATGGATTTTTGACTTAGTATGATTTACATAATTTCTACATGATGTCAGTTTTGCAAGATAAAATTTAGACCACTATTGATCAATAGCTCAACACCATAATTTAGAAATAGTGAGCAAAAATTTTATGAGTATAAGATCGACCTTGAGTTTAATGAGATTGTAAAGTAAGATAATAATTTTTTAAGTCATAAGGGTTATTAGAAATTCGAGAATTTACAATATCCTATATATACACAATTAGTTATTTACAAGTGTAAATGATTATATGAAATTCATGATAGTAATAAAAAAAATCAATAAATTAGATGTGGACTCATAAACTACTTTTTATAATAAACAGATCAAGTTATACTGTAAAGCATAAAATTGTGCTAAGTTTAGAATTTGAATTAAATTAACTTATAGATGGTTAATTTAATTTATGAAAAATCTAATAAATCACTACTATAATTTTTTATGATAAAATTGGATGTTTAAATATGTTTTCATATTAATCCTAAAAATATAGCAGATAAAAGAAGAAATAATAATGAGAAATATATTTTTTGAATGAGAAATACATGTTTTGATTATTAGTTAATATTTTAAAGTTTTAGAATTTTCGAAGAAGTATTTTTTATCAAAGAAATCAAAATTTAGGTTTTGATCAAAGTTTTAAATACAGAATGTTATTTTTATAAAATAAAAATAAATGGTGAAAATAGTTTATCACCGATTTTGAATACAAGAGTGTTAAAGTTTAGCATGTTGGAATAACATCATGAAGTACAAAAAATAGACTCAGTTTCATGAAAATAATTTAGGACAATTAGAGATGTTTGTAAGTTTATAATACCAAAAAAAAATAGAATTTGTTTACTTATTTTTAGAAAGATAAGGAATATTACAGTTTTAAAGTATGGTTATGTTTATAGAAGATTTCAAAGTTTACAGATCAAAACTTGATTAACCTGACCATTACACATAATAGACTGTGTGGACCACGAGAGTGTCGTTAAATACAAGTGCATAAAAAAAATAAATAAGTAGCTTGGTTGGTCCCCAACATTTTTTTATTTAATTGGGTCTAACATTTTAAAAAGGTTCAATTTAGTCTCCAGTTGTGAAGTTTGACCCTTAAAAAAAATTTTACCACTTTAGTGTGTATATTTTAGTAAAATACCTAATATGTTTTAAAGAAATTAAAATTAAAATATAAAAAAAATTAAAAAAAGCAAAAAAATAAATATATATTATTAAAATTAGATTTTTATCTCAAATAATCAGAACTTTTTGAAAAAAATAATCAAATTCTTAAAAAAAAACCTAATTCCCTAAAAAAATTAGATCTTTAAAAAAAATTTCGATATAAACAAAACACTAATTATTAATATAATACTAATTAGAACTAAAAATAAAATTTTATTAATAAAAAATGTTTTGTTTATATATACTTTTTTTGTTAAGTAATGTTTGGTTTATATTAGTAAGAGGAAAATTCTCCTCTTCCTCTACTCTGGTGAGGACAATGTCGGCGACGGCCGATCACCCCGGTTGCAACGACCACTATAAGGGACAAACCAAGTCTCACCCCTTGGCGACTTTGTTGTGAAGATTAACTAATGTCACGGCACGAAGCTCGACAGCCTTCTTATGAGATCTCAAAGACCACAGGGTACGATGGTGATGCGAGGTCGAGACTGCCCCTCATGGGGCTAGGGTGAGGATGAGGGAAGGGGGTCAGGTAGAGGGTGAGGGCGAGGGAATAGGGTCAAGTAGGGGGAACGATGACGTAGCACAGTGGGGTCATGTAGGGCGACGATGGCGCGAGTTTGGGACTGGCTATCTCGAAGTGAAGGTGAGGGCAATGGAAGAGGGTTAAACAGGGGGGGGGGGGGGTGGCGCAATGCGGTAGGTTGTCGTTAAGAGGGGGTTCTTTGATGGTATTTGTTTTTTTATGTCTGTTGTGTTTGATTCACAGTAGAGAGAGACAAAAGATGAAGGAGAGAATGAAAGAAGGATAGAATGAGGGAAAGAGGAAAAAAAGTGGGAAAATATTGAGATAAAATACTTTTTTAATGTATCAGTTTGTTTGAAGTGGTAGTTAGGTAATTTTGATTAAAAATTGAAGTCCAACAAACTTTCCATCCAAAATTAAATGGTGGGGACCAAATTACAACCACTTAAAAAAGTTAGATCCAGTTAAATAAAAAAAAGAAAAGAGACAGAATTGCAATCTTTTAAAAAGATTAGGATTAATTGAACTATTTAGTAAAAAAAAATCCGCTTTCATTTTCTCTCTACTTTTGCTCTCTACCATCTCTTTCTCCTCCACCTCCAATAAGGATCCTGGTGTTAGTTTCCGACACCTCCTACACCAATAATAGATCACAACGAGCTAAGTCCAACGACATACCGTGCTGGCACCAACACCATCGGAGCAGCCCACATTCTCCAATCAAATTCACAAAAAACCCAAAATTTTTAGTGTAATTTCTCCATCGTTCGAGCTCCAATGGACACAATTTTCATCTATATAGATTCAAATTGAAAATACGAAGAAGATGGTACCAAACTTACTGATTGATTCTAACTGAAAAGCCTTAATAGAGCTACCACGTCCCCACTGTCGAGCCGTCGTTAGATCCATTGTCTTTGGTGGTAGTGTGCCATAACACCTGTGCCAAAAGAACCAGTAAGCGATGAAGAGCAAGATCCCTTCCTCAATTGCATGATTCTATAGCCATTTGTTGGAGGTTGAAGTTCCCATCTTCAACCATTGGGTCAAGTGTTGAGTTTTGCAATACCAGTGACGTCGACTTAAATTGTTGTAGGCAAATCATTTAGAAGATCAAGAGGAACAAATCACATCCTTAAATTGCTTTAAACATCTGTTGAAAGAAGAGGAACGACCTTCACCATCGAGCACTATTGTAAGGTTTTCAGGTTTGCCATTCTAGACAGTGGTGATATGCATTGCTACCACTAACTTCTTAAGAGGGCCTTGGGGAATAAAAACTCGCAGGTAAATTTTGTGAGTATTTTCGGAAAGCAATTGTCGAAACCATTGTTTTCCTCCAAATTTTATGATTTTGATATGCTATATTTGAGGCCAAAATTCATGAAATTGATTGCACCATCAAACTCAGGCGGCCAAACTATGGTAGGAGTCAATGTTTCAGCCCCAACTAATGCTTGCAGGAGTCGCACACGCTGTTGTGGGTGGCTAGTTTTCGGTGACTTTGAGTCTTGTGATCTGGACCTCCGATCGATGATTTGAGACCCTTGCCAAACTCTTTCAATGTTTCAAACTCGATGGTGCCCTCCATTTGAGCTAATTCTACTCCATTAAAAGTCATCTAGTGTCGGCTGCACATAAATTGAGGCAAGGTGAACTGGAGTAACAGAATCTAATAAGACATTTCCATAAATTAAATATCTCCAAAAATCACTAGTAACCATCTGAAGTTCCTCTAGGACTACTCTCAAGGATGCTTCGTAGACTATAGATACAATGAGATCCAATGGAACTGCTTAGCTTGGAATCCAAGTAAGTAGGATCTCGCATAAATTATGAAATGCATGATCAGGGATATGTTATACTATATCATATATGATATGTTGCATTATTTTAAGTCATGTCATGATTGTTAAGTTATAGGCCTAAAAATATGTAAAACACATTGGAATAGAGTTTTAAATTTTTTTAAACTTTTAGACTCTTTATCATGATACTACATACAAATAATTGAATACTCATAAACTTACGGGTTTGGTAATAGCTTTGGATAATCAAGTGTTTCAAAACCTTTAGATCCTCCTTGTTCTCCTCCTTCTGGATCAACTGGTGTATGGGTACCAGTGAGATCGCTTGGATTATCTCTACAATATCTCCTTCAAGCCTTTCTTCTCAATAGAGATTCTATAAATTCTAAAGTGAAGAGCTAAGTTCACACTAGATGGAAGCCAGAGAAAAAGTCTCTTAGAAAATAGAACCTCCAAGGCCTATTTATAGATGCACTAGTAGGAGTTAGTTAGAGCAAAATCTTCCAAAGATTTTGTAGAGAATCATGCCTACCAAGGGTGGTTGGGCGTGATCTTTAAGCTTCCAATAGGAGAGTGACATGTGTCATAATTACCTCTAACTGTGTGATCCTGTATTCATTTAAAATCTATCTGAGATCTGATTTTGTTTCAAATTGAGATATTATTTTTTTTAACTTTTAAAATAAATATATTCCATCATTTTTTCAATTATTTGAATAATCTCATAATTCAAATAATTATCTGTAGAATATATTTTAAGTTTTGAAAAAGATATTTTTTTGCACTAGGATAACAAAAAGATTACATAAAGATCATGCAAGATATTTATCTTCTAAACTCATTGATGTGGTGCCACCTGGACTCCTATAATTCCAATGTGTGGCGCCACACACAATTCTAGTGGACTGATGTGTGAAATTATAATTTTGCCTCAGTTGACAAAATTAATCTAAGAAAATTTCCATTCATCTATCAAAAAGAACGTTATGGAGCTAGCGAGGGGACCCAATGGACATATATAATTTAAGCTCCAATAATTATTTATCATTTAATTATCTCATAATTGGATAAATAATAATTATTAATTGTAGTTTGCGCCACTATCAAAAACTAAGGCTACACTCTTAAATTATACACAGAATTATATAAACCTTAAACATTGAATGTTAATAATAAGGTTGTCAATTGATATAATCATTTGCCATGCAATAATACCCTCCACGTTAATATTCATAATTAAACCTTGGTCATAGTTTTCCGTGCAACCTCTCTAATTACTTCTTTGTCTATGAGTTTCTTTAATTCTTTAATGCATGCCCTTTTAATAAACAAATCATAAAGGAGGATTTTGGTAATATTTGATATCCCATATCATATAGCGAGATCTCTACATCCAAGTTCCTGAATTTATACTCATGAGAATATTATCTTAACATCCTATCTTGCAGGAGTCATGGATTCCATATCTATGAGTAATGTTCCCAGCTACCTATAATAGTACGTCTCCAATATATTGAGGTATAGATCATGGATTTTACAGATCTCATTCATTATCATTGAAAATATATGGTGAATAAAAGTGAGTCCACCTATCACCTCATGATTATCTTAAGATCCATAAAATGATTATCAGTGATAGAATTCTAATTTCTCGTTATGAAATTATACAAGAAATTAAATACTATCTTGGTCCATGTTTAATGTGTTCCAAATACACTGATGTCTTTATTCAATAATCATTATTACTATAATCTGGATAAGATTATTTTGTCCCAACCTTATCTATTGATTGTAAACCAAAGTTTATACTAAATATTCGATCGAGATAAAATGACATGCTTTATAAGCACTAATCCCAACAATCTCCTACTTGCGTTAAAGCATGAGTGACATCTCACAAATTTCTGTACCTTTTAAATTGATCCTTAAAACTTTTCGTCAATAAAGTTTTTGCAAACGAATCAACAAGATTATTTTCTGAATTGAACTTAAGGATTGTCACATCACACCAATGTATTATCCTTTCATGTGTTTTTAACTTTTTATGGCTTCTCGGTCCTTACACATTTGCAATTGTTGTGCTACTATCACTGTATAGCATCATTGCTAGTTCAAGAATAGGGATAACCTCTAAATCCCTCAAGAAGCCATAGAGCTAAACAACCTCTTTTCTAGCTTCCAAAGCTGTAACTTATTTGGCATCTTTGGTAGAGTTAGCAATCAAATTGCTTAAGACCCTTCCATACTACACCTCCACCAAAAAAAAAATGTAAAAACGACGTTCAAAGTTAACTTCTTTGAATCTAAATTGGATTGAAATTTGAAATAATGTAACCAATTGGAATAAGATCCAACCCTGGGTACACTTTAGATTCTTACTCTCCAAAGATACTTAAGAATACGCATCACTAACTTTTAGTGATTTTGCATACATATATATCAGCATATATACTGGAACCTTTATCATATTTACATACATATATATCAGCATATATATCATGAAGAACATCAAGGAATATTATACATTAAAAATGCGACTCTTTATTTCTCATCATGTTCAATCAGGATAAAATGACATGCTTTATAAGCACTAATGCCAACAATCTCCCACTTGCGTTAAAGCAAGAGTGACATCTCTCAAATTTCTATACCTTTTAAATTGATCCTTAAAACTTTTCGTCAATAAAGTTTTTGCAAACAAATCAACAAGGTTGTTTTCTGAATTGAACTTACAGATTGTCACATCACACCATTGTATTATCCTTTTATGTGTTTTTACTGTTTCATGGCTTCTTGGTCCTTATGCATTTGCAATTGTTGTGCTACTATCATGGCATAGCATCATTGCTAGCTCAAGAATAGGGACAACCTCTAAATCCCTCAAGAAGCCATAGAGCTAAACAACCTCTTTTCCAGCTTCCAAAGTTGCAGCTTATTTGGCTTCTATGGAAGAGTTAGCAATTAGATTGCTTAACACCCTTCCACACTACAGCTCCACCAAAAAAATGTAAAAACGACATCCAAAGTTAACTTCCTTGAATCTACATTGGATTGAAATCTGAATTAGAGTAACCAACTGGAATAAGATCTGACCTTGGGTACACTATTTAGATTCTTGCTCTCCAAAGATACTTAAGAATATGCATCACTGACTCTTAGTGATTTTTTCCTGGATTCGATTGGTACCAACTAATAATTCCCACCGCATAGCATATATCCGGTCTTGTACATAGTATAGCAAAAATAAGAATACCAACTGCTGTCGCATATGGATGTCTTATCATGCTTTCAACTTTTTTAGGAGTTATGAGAGAGTGCTCCTTAGAAGTGTTTTTCCATACCTTATGGGTTGAAAACCCCTTGGAATCCTTCACAAAATACTTCTCAAGTATTTTATCTATGTACAAGACTTGAGATTAAGCTACCAGCCTATTCTTCCTATCAAGGCTCCATTGTTATAATAATTACACTTATATTTTCTTTGAAATCAGAATGCATTAATCACTATTATTTATTAGACAGAAATCCTACCAAAGAACATCTCCCCACCCCCAAAAGCGGTAAAAAAAATATTTATAAAATGAAATGAAATCCATCGTCATTCATGTTATAATTTGGAATTATTTATAAATTCATTGTTTCATTACTATTAAAAAAAGTGATTATCAAAAAATAAATAAAATAGTATAAAAATTAAGTAAAATAGTAATCCCAAGCTCCATTGCTAGAAAATAACAACTTATAACATTTGTCAAAAAATTTCTTCAATGTGAATATGAAAATCAATAAAAAGAAGCAAAACAACTTGTAATTTCTAGTTATTCATAATTTCAAAGTTAAATTTCTATAAAGTTGATGTCATTATTAATAAGGATAAAAATAGTATAAAAATCATATTTTCAATTTGTCAAAACATTATCAATAAGATATTATATACTGCTCGTCATCATAGTAATTCAAACAAAAACACTTTTGGGGCAATGTTCTTTAATTATACTACTTATTTGAGAAAGTTTAAACATACAACTTTCAAATAATATGAAGACGTAATTGATCTCAAATATTTTAAGTTAGGACAAACATATATTATCTAAAGGTATTTTAGTCTTTTAGATTAAAAAAAATAGTCTAAACCTAAGAAAAATAAAAAAAAATAATAGAACACAATAATAATAATAAAGAAATTATACACCACCTAATTTACTCCAATAAAAAATCATATTAATAATGTCAATAAGATAATAAATTATTTTTATATTTTGAATACGGAAAATATAACAATGAATTGATACATAAAGAAAAAAAATGCAAAAATAATGAAAACGATTAATGATGTGATGCTTTTGACTAATAGTATGATAGCATAAAATCTCAACACTGCCTGCAGAAAAAATAATCCCAATAGACCTAAACCATCCAATGCAAAACAAAATGTGACAATGGCTAAGCATAAATTAGAGCAATAAAACCCAACATGTAAATGATATGAACGTTTGAAAAAAACCAACAACTACTGTGAACAAACCTGATGGACTACAAATTACTGGGCATGAATCAACGTTATAAAAATGCCACGAAAAAGCAGATGACCAAAAGCTTTATTAATCCTACCATGAAATTATGAAATTAAAATGGAGAGTAAAACTTTGACAATCAACATAAGCAAATCATAATTCAAATATTTGTTGGGAGGGAAACGAAGATTAAGAAAATATCAAATCAAATCTTAGCAAACAAAAGTTGATTACACTGAATTAAATGTGGCAGATTATAGAAAAAGGCAACGGGTGTTTCATGAAATTAATTATGGTAATTGTGGAAACTGATAACATAATAGCTAAAACGGGCTTTATTATAAAAACAAGAAAATATGCCCAAAATATACGATAGGGCATAATTGGTATTCTAAATCTTATATTTCGAAATTTTTGATAATATTTTAATATTATGGGTATGTAGACATTGTTAGACTTTAAGTGCCTAGAATAGACAGTTTATTTAATTACTTCATTTTGCATCTCAGCAGATTTTAGAACCGCTATAGTGATAAAGGCATACTCAAGTTTTGCCAATAGTTATTGTTTACTTTGCATTCTATTCTTTAAATTTCTTTATCGTTTTCAATGGGGCAAGTGACGCTGAGACACGACAAAGGGCGAGGTACAACTGCAAGGTCTGCGAGTGGCACAATGCTCGTGTGGGGGCAAGATGCATGATCTAGGCACGAAGCGTATTTTGGCAGGGGTTAGAACACAACAAGGGTGCTTGCAAATGCGCAATCAATGCAGGCATAAGGGTGGGTAGTGGCCTCTCTTTAAATCTTAGAATTTTCGGACAAGTAACGAAAGGAATTTAGGGTTTTTGATAATTTGAAGGTTAAGTTATGTTGGACGGCATTTTTGAGGTTATTAGAAGGTGGTTAATTGCCAAACACGAGTTAGGACCCAAGCACGTGGCAGGATTTGACAAAGTGCTAGGAACTCAACAGATGACCGTGCGCTAGGGCCTCAACAAGCAAGTGTGTGCTCAAAATTGGGGGAAGATTAAAGGTCGTCAAGCATCAACAAACAAGGAAACGGTCGGCGATAAAAGCATTCAATGTCCAAAGATTAAATTGTAACAATTGTAATGTCAGTTGTAGCACCCAACAGGAAAATATTAATATTGTAATAAGGGAGAAATAACTCTTGAAATTATTAAAAAATTAAATTCCTCTATTTGTTATGTACAATAAATTCCTTCAATTTGAGAGGCAAAGGGACACGTCCAAAGACAATATCATGATAATTCTTCTTTTTATTCTTACTATATTCTCAAGGTTATTTGTGTTCATTGAGTGGTTTATCTAATTTTCTTAGCTTTTTTGTTTGTTTAGTCAAAATTATTTGTCTAAAAACATTGGATTTGTATTGGACATATTTTGAGCCAACAGATTGTAATTGTTCACTCATATAATC
>CAMOHE010004454.1:698-21213 GCA_946598075.1 Artocarpus hirsutus
GAAGTTGACTCTTTGAGTAGACACTTGTGAGAAATTGGTGTAATATTTGTTTTTTTTGGTTAAAAATGACACATTTATAGAGAAATATATAACCGAAGACATCGTCGATGCCAGTGATGCTCGCGATGTCGCATGTAATTTTTTATTTAATGTAAATATAGTATTTACATAGTAATATAATATTAGTAGGTTAATATTATATTTCTCGATTATCGACAGCTCTGTGGAGTCACCACTGGAATTTTATATTTACACAATAATACAATATTATTAGTGTAATATTGTATTTTTTGGTCACCGATGGTCCAACAAAGGCGAATTCACTAGTGAATTTTTGTATTTACAAAGCAAACATGATATTTCCTAATAAATTTTGTATTTCTCAGGGTCCAGCCATCTGGCAAAGTTGCCGATAAATTTTTATATTACACAATAAATATAGTATTTCCTAGCTGCCAGCAGTCCGGTGAAGTAGCCAATGAATTTTTGTATTTATATAGTAAATACGGTATTTCATAATAAATATAGTATTTCATGACCGTTTGCTATTCAACAAAGTCACCAATGAATTTTTGTATTTACACAGTAAATACTGTATTTTTCAGTAAATATTGTATTTTTTGATAGCAGGCGGTCCTGCAAAATCACCGGTGAATTTTTGTATTTACACAGTAAATATTGTATTTCATGGTCATTGGCAGTTTGGTAAAGTCACTAGTGAATTTTTGTATTTACAAAATAAATATGGTATTTTCTAATAATTATTGTATTTCCTACCCGTCGACGATCCAACGAAATCATCGATGAATTTTTGTATTACATGGTAAATATAGTATTTCCTGATAAATATTGTATTTTTTGGCCATTGGTGGTCCAACGAGTTGCCCATGAATTTTTAGCTTTGCACAGTAAATACAATATTTTCTCGGTTGCTGATGACTTGGCGATGTCCCCAATGAATTTTTCTACTACATAGTAAGTATAGTATTCTTGGAAAATATTGTATTTCCTAGCTACTGACGGTTCGGCAAAGTCGTTGGTGAATTTTTATATTTACATGGTGAATATTGTATTTCCAGATAAGAGATATAAAAGATAAAAAAATAGGGTATTTTTGAGTTTTTGATCTTAATTTCTCATGACATATTACTGAATTTCTTATGATATGCTATAAACTACATATTTTGAAACTATATGAAATTATTTACTACGTTTTAACTTATATATGTTATTTTGCTCTTTCTCCCTAGAAAAAAAAAACTCTTAAAATGTTTTTATATTTCACATTACACATTAGTCTATTTTTTTTGAGTACATTGCTCAACATGTCTCTGAACTTTTTAAAAGGTGACTCGTTGGTTCTTGTACTTTTTTAGCTCAACTAACCCTGAATTTGAAAAAGGGTGCAATAGGATGAAGTTGCCTAACAGACATTACTCTCTTTAATTTTTTCGACCATATGCCTCTCACATGGGGCTCTTTTCGGGGGCATTTACTTATGTGCCCTTGGTTAGGAGGGAACCCAAATGGCTTCATGAATGAAAGATAAAAAAAAAAAAAGAAAAAAAAAACCTTAAAGAATTCATTTATCTTCTCTTATTAGAAAAAATCAATTTTCTCTCTTCTCTTCTATTCTTCGCTGCTGTTAGGGTTTATGTTGAAAATGTTGCAATTGAAGACAAATTCAAGAGGGAATAGCAATTATTTGTTTAAAAGGTGGTTTTCAACCTTTACACCAGGAATTTTTTACATTTCTGTTTTTGGTTTTTGAAATATTATTTGTGTTAATTTTGGTGATGGGTATCCGAGAAATTTCTAGGTCTACTAGTATGTTAATGGGTTTTGTGCATTGTTTTGGGCTTTTTCTAATGGGTTTTGGTTTTGGTACAGACATATTATTTGGTTTTTTTAATGGGTCTAAGAGATATTGTTTGGAATTTCTTCATAGATTTTTGGTTTTAATGGGTTTTGGTTTTGGTACATAGATATTGTTAGGTACAGAGATATTATTTTAATGGGTCTAAAAGAGGTTTTTCTCCTCTCTTCTCTTCTTTATTGTTGTTTGGTTTTCTTCAATTATGTTTTGGAATTTGTTTTAGGGTTTTTGTTATATTTTATTAGAAGTTTATATGATGAATGTTTTGGGATTTGTTTATGTCTTTTGGTGGTATATTTTAACTTTGCTGTTTAGTTTCTTAAATTTCTTGTCTTTGCATGTTGTGTTTCATTTTTGTTCTTGCACTTGGAAATATGTGCATTTTCAAAAGCTCCTGATAAGCCAGAAACATATACAATTAAAGTGCATCATGGGAGGGGGTGGGTAATTTGTTAAGAGAATGGAATTTCTACATATATGGGTGGGACTGTAACCTTTTTGGACTAGGTAAATAGTTATCATTAGTCTTATTTTGATTTGGAAGGGTTTGCCAAGGATATGGGTTAGAAAGAAAGATAGATTCTTTTTTAATAAACCCCCTGGTTAACAGATGTTTTATGCAAGAATAAGTAAACAAGGTAACTATGATATGTTTGTTACTTAAGAGCTTATATATGTGTGGTACCAATACTCTTACAAGTTGAAGATCTAGTAGGGGAGGATGATTATGATTGGAAAAAAGTATCAGGCTGATGACCTTGAAGATGAACAGACTAGGAATAGCAATGAGGATAGGAATCCTACTACAAATGACTTGACTTTTTCTAAGCAATTTAGCAATGAACCTAAATCCAATAGTAAGGGTAGCAGCCTAATTGTCCCCCCACCCTTGAGACACATGACCACACTTTTTTGGACCCCTTACACTAAGATTGACCCCTTCCCCACTTCCCACCACCACCCCCCCAACCAACCCCCCCCCCAACCGAGATAGATAATGATGAGGTAGTTCATGATTTAGAGTTTAATGAGTCTAATAAGGATGGGGAGTACATGATAAGGAATGATGTGGAGATTACAATGAATTGGCCTTGTTTTGAGGATGATGCAAATAACCATAAGATGCAATTGAAAGACTAGATAGCGATAATAATCCTTCTGAATTATGTGATAGTGCTAATTTTAAGGATGACGATGGAGAGCTTACAACAAGAAAAAAGCATGAGAAATGTGACTACAATGAGACAGTTGATATCTGTGAGCCCAATTTTGCAATAGATTGCTTTTCCCCACTACAGAGGCATTTAAAAAGTGCATAAGCGAGCATGTAATTCAGAAGCACAAGAATATTAAGCTTATGAAGAATGGAAAGACAAAGATAAGGGCCAGGGGTGAGGATGATTGTCCTTGGATGGTATATGATGCAGTTCAGAAGGATGGTACTTCTTTCATAGTGAAGACATTAAAGGAGCAATATACATATGGTTTAAGCTTTACAACCAACAAGATTCATCTAGATGGTTGGGCAACAGGTATCTTAGCCAATTTAGGACCAATCCAAATTGGAATTTGGCTAGTTTCAAGAAAAAAGTAATAGAAGACTTGAAGATTGATGTAACCAACTGGCACTTATACAAAGCTAGGAAACATGCCATGAGAATAATAAAGGACTCCATTAAAGAACAATACAACTTACTATGGGATTACTATGAGGAATTAATCGCATCTAGCCTAGGATCAATAGTGAATATGATGTGTGATTCTAGGATTGAAGGCACAATTAAATTTGTTCGAATTTATGTATGTATGGATGCTTGTAAGAAAGGATTTTTGCATGGCTGTAAACCATTGATTGGTCTCGATGGGTGTTTCATCAAGGGTTATCAGAAGGGCTGACTGCTTGTTGCGGTTAGGATAGATCCTAACAATATATTATATTCGATTGCAAATACTATAGTGGAGTATGAATGTTACAATTCATGGAAATGGTTTTTGTAGTTTCTAGCCAATGATCTCAACATAGACAACGAGCATAAGATAACTTGGATGTTAGGTTGTTGAAGCAAATTCTCTAAAATACTTCTCGTGCTACCACTGAGCAATGGTGAGCCTCATTTATTTGTAGTTCCTTCAATGTCATGACTTTACTGCTATTGAATAAATATTTTTTCTAACAAAATTAATCTAATGTCTAGGTTTGAGGCTGAAATGAACAAGTGAAAGGACCATAGTGAGCAGGCATATTAATGGGCCAAGAAGATTCCACTGAACCAATGGCCTCGTGCTTTTTTTTTTTTTTAGTGAGGAGCAAAAAACTGATATGATGCTCAACAATATATGTGTCTTTTAACTCCGCTATATTGAAGGCATGTGACAAGCCTATAATTAGTTTACTTGAAATGGTTAGAAGATACATTATGAAGCATATTGTCTCCAAATCTGAGGATGTTAAGAAATGGAAGAACCCAAAAGCATCAAGGATTTGTAAAATCATTGAGGACAATAAGCTTGCTTCTATGGACTACTTTGCTAAGTATTATGCATTAAAAATTTTAGGTCCTATAAAATCACTACTAAATATATGATAAATATGTTAAATGTTTATGCTGAGAGTGAAAATATTCTAAGTTTTATGTTGTATTTTGTGTCAGGTTTGTTATAGGAACTCTAGGCCATATGTTGTGGACTTGAGGGCCAATCATTGTGCCTATAGATGTAATGCCCCTATGTGTGGGTTAGCAATATTGAATAAATAAAAATAAACTTAAATTCAATATTATTTAAATCAATAAAACAATGCCCATGGGTCTTTAAACAAAAATAAAAAAAATAAATGTTTAAATACAAACCACAGTTTTTAATGTAGCACCAAATATTTAAAATATAGTCATTATCACCATAGTACAATTCTTAAATAACTTAACACAGCCATCACAAAAGAAATACAAATCTGACATGTTCTAGACGAGTTACAAATAAACAAAGATCTTCCAACACAAAATCAGCAGTGTTGTTGCCTATTTCTCGTCAAATAATTTGCATCGAGTTCCACCTGAGAGATGTAAATATGATAAGGATGAACATCGACATGCCCAGTAGGGAAAATCATTACGCATCTCAAGGTTTTATTCATTACTACATTAAAACTGCATGGTTAGTTAATTTACATCATATTCTAGATTATGAGGTTTATTATGATCACATTCTATGGACACCATAGTTAATCATTACCAAGTTTCATACTTTCCATATATACAAATATTACCATTTATCATTGTTCCTAGGTATCCACGTTAAATAAAGTATCACTCAACTCATCGAAACCCAAGTGGGCGTGCTTGGCCACCCTCTAAACATTCCAATGGTGTTTCGGTGAGGGGACACAAGCCCCGAATCCTCACCAAGTCGATTCTTATATAGTGTGTTCTGGGACTTTCAATCTAAGGGAACGTCATCACCTCCCCCCTATTTTACCTTTTAGGGTATTCGTGCCTAAGGACGAAATGGCCGTCCTTTTCACATCTCACCATTTCTCTATAATCAACCTTTGTTTATAAAGTTAGTTTTCCTAACCATGCCTTTCAATTTACAACAACATGTGTCAAATTATTATGTTCCTCGTTGTACAATACAATATGAGTTCCACATCATCAGGTTATAGTTATAACCATATATATTCAAAATATCATATATATATATCTTGCAACATAAAACAACTAAATTTTAATTTACCAAAACCTCACAAAAGATGAGTAATAGAATCCTTACTTTTCAAGCTTATCAACAATCTTTTAATCTCAGAATTAATTAACGTTAGCTCTACATACCCTTGATCCTAAGGCATGCATAGGGACAATTAAAACTAAAGCACAACATATAATCACATCCATAAATGAATTATGTGTAAATCTATCTCACTATTGTGCCATTAAGTTTTTATGCAATTTCTTTTTAAATACCAAAGTAAACAATTTTTGTCTTAAACACAATATAAAATACATACAAGTAATCTATATGTTTTAGTCTCTAATAAGATTCATAAATCACTTAGGATAGTGTTGAAAAGGTTGCAAGGCATTAAGGGATTAGAAGGTGAGCAAAGTTGGGTTCTTAGTTTAGGTTAGCAGGTGGTATACCATGGCAAATTAGTTGTATACTTTTGCAAAAAGGCGGGTTCACTATCTACAATTAGCACATGGGTTAATAGGTAGTTTACTTAAGGTAGACGGGTGGTATACTGCCACTCACAGGTTTACAAGTTTCTAATCCTAAAATTGAAAAATTTATAGAAAATAAAATACAACTTCGATTTAGGCTCATCTTAGCTCGTTCGAAAGCTTAAGATGTCTACTTTTTAAATATGCAAACCAATTTATAAAATTTGTTTCTATTTAATCCCCGAATTTCAAGAAAGAGATACTGCCTATAAAGTTATTACAAAGTTCATGGAATGTCAAGTTTTTCTTTAACCTAAAGCATATTATCCTTGTTCAAAGTCTCAAAACCATTC
The DNA here is from genome assembly GCA_946598075.1 of Artocarpus hirsutus. Lineage (NCBI taxonomy): Eukaryota > Viridiplantae > Streptophyta > Magnoliopsida > Rosales > Moraceae > Artocarpus > Artocarpus hirsutus. The sequence continues at coordinate 7,085 of CAMOHE010004454.1, forward strand.
CAAAATATGCACCATGCATTATATAATCACAATAAACATATTCTCATGAGTTTTATACCAAAAACATCTTCAAACCATATCTCTAGCCTTTCTTGTAAATAATGATGAAAATATGCTTAAATTTGCTTTTTAAGCTCAAAATATTAAAACATTAATCTTAAAGTTATGGAAACTGGTTTTAAACATTCCTAGTAGTTTGTAATATTGTTATCAAACCAAAATAGAGGTTGGTTGTGGGTTTTAACTCAAGACTTATGTTTTTGTTCATAAATGCTCAAATATGCGTGTTAACATAACTAGAAATTTGTATGAACTTTGAACACGAAAATTATGCATTAAAGATGAAGAAAACACATACTAAAAACCAAGTTTAGATTAAAGATAACCTACCTCAAAACTCCTTTTAAAAGCACCAAAGATCGAATTAAAAAATCAAGCTTGTACTCTTGAAGTTAGTTGGCCATGGAGGAGGCAATTTTGGCTGGTTTTTGGACAGGAAAATGAACTATGTTTCTTGATGATTTTGGCTGAGTTTGGACCACATTCTTGGTAGCGTTCTTGGTGGTTCTCGGGTAAGAAAAGAGGCTGCTCTCCTTGGTCTTTTTGAGTGTGGTTAGCGGGCATTTTGTTGCTTTAGTTGCTATGGTATGGCTAGAAATTTCTTTGCTTTAATGGAGATAGTAGCAGCTGGACTTATGGCTGCCTTTGGAAAACTTGCTGAGCTTTTGTTTCAACAAAAATGAAAAGAGAAAGAGTGGGAGATGTAGAATAATAATGAGGGGCTGAATTAATAGAAAGCCAAAATAATTGAGGGGATAAATGGAGTAATTCATAGTAGAAAATGGAAGAAGTGAACAAAAAAAAAAAATGGTTGAGAAAATATCTCTATGTCTCCTTCAGAGACTTTGTAAGAAAATGCCAAAGTGGTATTTTTTTTTTTAATAACTGAAACAATAAGGACAATCTTGGAAATTTTAAATACTACAAAATTTTAAATTGTAACATTTTATTCATTAAATTTTACAAAAAAACATACCCGTTTAAAAAACGGGTGTTATAATAGAAGATGGAGTTTATGTGGCATCTCTTGCCGTTATGCAATTGCATGCATTAAGAACCACTCCCTACAGATTTATGATTATGTTCATCCATATATGACAAACACATGTTATTAGCGCCTGTACTCTCATTATGAGAGGCCTATTAATAGTTTAGAATTATGGAAGAAAGCTGATAAGGGCAATGTCAATGCCCCTGACTTCAAGAATCAACGAGGCAGATCAATGAAAGTAAAGCGTAAAGAACCAGAAGAGTACGAAGATGGAAGAACAGGGAAGAAGAAGCTTTGGAGGACTAGTGTGACCATTACATGTAAATCCCGTGGCCTTGAGGGGTCACAATAGGAGTACTTGTAACAGATCCATGTTAATCCACCATTTTCGTAGTGAACCAATAAATCCAATAGTAAACCTCAAAACAGTTTCTCTGATATTGAGTATGGTGTTTCTCATTAATTCTTTATTTATCCAAGCTGCCATCTTTTCAATGAACGACAGCCTTTCTTCAGGAGAAATTTCATCGATACTCCAGAATAGTTTATGATTTAGGGTATGAGAACCATTGTACCTTGTAGTAAACATTGGCACGCGAATAGAAGTCTCTTCGTGCTCCTCTGGATCTGTTTCACATCTTTCAATTTGTCTACCTTGCTCCTGTGCTTCTGCGACAGGACGTTGCTGATTTGTGGTCGACGATGTTGCCTGATCATACTTAGTAGTAAATTGAGATGCTGCAAGAGGATCTCCCAATGGTTCAGTATGGGTTGCTGGCGTTTTCCTCTTCCAGTTAGGTCTGTTGCAAACGGATATGCAGGATTTTGCATAAAAACTTGACCCCCAGTTGGCGTTGCGACATCTAGTGAAAGAGAGCATAAGGAGGTTGAATGATTGTCATCTACATCGAACTCATCATCCCATCCCGTTGGCGGGAGAGAACCATCATAATCGCTCCTCCATGGAGGAGGAAAATAGCATCTCCAGAAAGCCTTCGGATTGTTACCCAAAGCTGATTCTTCCCAAACGTCATAAGGTCCTGGCGGTTTGCACTTCCATTTGATTGGTTAAAGATCTTCTTCCTCATGTTGTCGTCTAGGTCCCCTATCCCTTCGCAACTTGCCTGGTTTCAATATTCTTTCCCTTATCAATACAAATCAGGAGCCTTTACGTAGTCTCAGTTCCATTATCCCTCCAGTAAAAAGGAAGTTCTTGCAGTCATTAATGCGCCTAAGAAGTTCCAATTTTACTTAACCTCAACCCAATTTACTATAGAGATAGACTATAACTATTTAAGGGGTTACTCAAAAGGCGTGAAGGATTGATTCTAAATCCATAATTGCTAAGCTGGTAGAAATGGCTATCCAAATATAGGTATAATCTTAAAACCACTAGGATTCATGAAAGGATACTTTTCACAAATCTACAAAAGCAATGCCACACTATACCTAGCCATAAATGTTCTATGCTTATCCATAAATGCCCCATATTAACACTTCCCACTATATATACCATAAGATAAGTTTCATAGCTTTTATATATCCCAAACTGCTATGGTTATCAATATGCCACTATAGGGAAGTTCTAGATCAGCTCCCAATCCAAATGGGAACAGAAAAATACCAGTCAAAGAATCATGGAGTCAACTACCAAGGGAATTGATAGGGGAAGTCCTACAGATAATTCTCAATCCTAATGAGCAACATGACGAGAAAGGTTGATGGGACGCCTCCTAGATAAAGAATGGGAAGTATAGTTCAACAGTGCAGCAGTAGATCCTGAAGTACGTCTGGATGATACATTCGATGTGATGAATGATACTCTCCCTTATCTAGATAGATTTGCTCATACAGTTTTCTCCATAAGGTATTTGTTTTTTGTGAGATATCTGTTCTCAAACCAACCCGCTGTTGGGAGAGACTCAATAAGTGTTTGGTTCATAACAATGATCTAGAATCTCTCAATCACCAGCAATTATACTTGCTGGTTGTTACTCAACCTGTGGCCAGTGGCGATTGACTATGATCCAAATTTGCTTCGTGCCAATTGGGCGTCAGGAAAAGGTCACTTTACATATGGAATGTTTAAATGTGTTATTACAGATTTTGACCAGCTGATCTTTAAGGGTAGTTTCTAACTTGCAAGGCCAACAGTCATCATCATTAGGCTATCTGACTATTGAGATAGTCTTATTGAACCAGTAATTATCCCAATAGAGCATGATCATGATGACCCAAACCCCTGTTGGGCATCCACACCATATTATTTTTGTATAACTACTAGCATAAATATATTGTGCACCACTTTTTGGAAAGAAGATTTCTTATGCCACCCACATCGCCAACATTAACAGAGGCAGCATAATACTTCGATGAAACACAACGCTATGTAGAAGATATGTTGGATATGCACTTCTCAGAAGATGCCATGAGATATATCTCTACATATGAAATTGGCGTAGACTTTGATCTCTTCATCGTCCAATCATGGAGCAGCGGGGATGATAATAGTGAGGGACGGAAGCGTGGTGGGTTTAGGGTTTAGGGTTTAGTGTTTAGTAATATGGGTGATCTAAATACCATAATTACAATGCCCTATACCCTAATCCTTATAGCCTGGTGTTGCAAGGGTATTACTGTAACTATATATATATATGTGAATATGGTGTGCTAAAGATAATATTATATTATTGTATTATAATGTGTTATTAAGTAGCTTGCTGTAACTCAAGGAGTCGACATGTATGAAGAAGTCATAGAGCATCTACATCCATGAAGCCATACACCACGTGTCAGCTTGGGAGTTATCATGAAACTTATTCATACACCACCTCTTTGGGAGCCTTCATGGAATCTTTAATGATGAAGCTCAGGTCCTAATACATTAAAGAATTAAGAAAAGACGTGCTCCGCCATTTCACCATTGAGACAAGTTCATGGTTCGAAGACAAAGAGACAAGAATGGCAATTAATGAACATGTGATGGTGAGGATGTGGTGCATTAATAAGGAAAGCCTACAAACGACTTTGGACTTGAAGATATGTTGTCTATGACTTAAAAGAGGAGGAAGCAAGATTAGATTCGTGGACTCAATACTTTGTACATATATGTATTGGTTTCCCTAGATAAAGGGAGCCTAGTGATGTTCCTCGGTAGAGTGGGTTTTAAGGAATGTATTAGTGGAGTGTGTGAATAAAGACTTTGTTAACTTGTCATGCAAAGATGGGTGGAGCATGCCACATCAGATAGCATCACATCCAGGGATGCCATAAATGGAGCATGCCATAAAGAAGAAATCGATGCCTTATCAAAGATAGGTCTAATTAGACCATCCAAGTCTAATTGGGCTAGTCCTACATTTTATGTCAACAAGCGTTCGAAACAAGTTCGAGGAAAGAAGAGGCTTGTCATAGACAACAGAAAGCTCAATGATTGTTTACAAGACATAAGACATCCAATTCCTGGACGTGAGCACCTACTCAAAAACGTCAAAAGCCAGAGTCTTTTCCAAGTTTGATATGAGGTCAGAATGTTAGCAGATTGGCATTTCTAAAAAGGATTGACACAAGACAGCGTTCATTTTTCCACATGGGCATTATGAATGGAATGTTATGCCTTTTGGTCTCGAGAATGCACCCTTAAAGTTTCAATATCCGATGGATAGAGTTTATGAGCCAATAGTTGCATGTATAAGGATGAGTTGGATAATAGAACACTCTTTTGTTTTACATTAAGGACTTATATTACAACGACTCAAACCATTATTACAATAAGATACATCCAAAACTTGCTTGGAACATCAGCGCAACACTCAAGTAGTAAACACTTTTCTTCATTGTAAGGATCATCTGGCATGTCATCAGCCCCGAAAAAGAGTGGTTGTGTGACCCAAGGAACCAACAACGAATCTGTAACTCGTAGACCTTCTAGGGAGAAGGTAAATGGTGATAACAAAGTAAGGAAATCTGTTCCAAGAATGACATCTTTGTTTGAATGATCAAAAAGTAAGAACGAAGGCTAATGTTGAAAAGCATCGGTGATATGAACAGTCAGGGGTTTCGTACAACCATAACGGTTGAAAGATTTGCCTGAAGCTAACTTGAAACTCATCTTTTAGGGATCCAATGTCTAGCTGAGATACTACGACTATGGATCATAGACACACAAGCTCCTGTGTCCACTGGGGCTGTAGGAGCTAATGGTGGTGACTGTGGAGACTGAATGACAATTTTAATGTAAGGTCAAAAGGATGATGTAGGATAGGCATTAACCTTGTTGACTGAATCATCATCATCATTTTTATCAGATTTTGAAGTTGTATCGGACTCAACGTCTGAAGATTCTCCATTGTCGTCATCATTGTCCTCATCAAAAATAGTGAATAGTGAACACAGCTTCTTGTGGTTCTTGAGACCAAGCATACCACTGATCTCAGAATTTAGGTTCATCAATCAACTAAATTAGCTTTTGTGGACTTTTTGGTTTCGTCGGACATTGCTTTGCCCAATGACCACCTTTTCCACAAAGAAAGCATTTGTTGGTCTTTCGTGGGTAGCTTCTCCTTCTGACAAAACAATACTGGTATCTTTGTAGGGTTGCCATCTTCTGTAGTGTTTCTTGCTCTTGAATCTCCTGAATTTCCTCTTGAGCTTCTTAGACTTCTTGTGGTGACAGTTGCATGTTGTAGATTCAGTACATCTAAACTTTCGGATGTCCAATTTACAGAACTCTGTCATGGAGTACTTCTCAGATTGCTTGACAATCTTTTTGAGCCTTCGAGCATAGCAATGTTCCTGTAAAAGATTATCAGCAGTGCTATATATCATAGCCATATTGACACTAGTGAAATCAGTAACATTGCAAGATTTAAGTTTTGTCTCCAAAAGCCTTGCAAGTGGAGTTGACATGTTGAGAGTAAACGCTCTCTTCAGGGTGTCATCGTTCTTGCCAATCTCGTAGAACAACTTCTGTTGTCGTCCTTCGGTTTTCTTATGTCACAGCATTTGTTCTGCATAAATTCCTTCACAGCATTTGTTCTGCATAAATTTCTTTTCAGCTTTTTCTGCTCCTTTCTTCGTTGAAGCTCTAAACTGATTTGTTGGCTCACCCTCAAAACAGTTTCTCTAATATTGAGTAGGGATTTCTCATTAATTCTCCATCTATCCAAGCTGCCATCTTTTCAAAGGATGGTAGCCTTTCTTCACGAGGAATTTCATCAATGCTCGAGCAGTTTTGTGATATGGGGCATGAGAAACATTGTACACTCTTCGTGCTCCTCTGGATCTGTTTCAGATCTTTCTAGTTGTCTATCTTGCTCTTGTGCTTCTGGGGTAGGTTGCTGCTGATTTGTGGTTGAATATGTTGCCTGATCATACCCGGTAGTAATTTGAGATGCTACAGGAGGATCTCCCAATGGTTCAGTTGGGCTGCTGGGCATTTTCCTCTTTTAGTCAAGTTTGTTTCAAACGGATATGCAGATTGTATAAAAACTTGACCACCAGTTGGCGTAGGGACATTTGTTGAAAGAGACCATGTGGAGGTTGAATGATCGTCATCTGCATCGAACTCATCACTCTATCCCGATGGCGGGAGAGAGTCATCATAATCACTATACCACGGAGGAGGAGAATTGCATCTCCAGAAAGCTTTTGGATTGTTACCCGAAGTTGATTGTTCCTAAACATCATAAGGTCCTAATGGTTTGGACTTCCATTTGATTGGTTAAAGATCTTGTTCCTCATGTTGTTGTCTAGTCGTCGTTCCCTTCCCAACTTGCCTAGTTTCAATACTCTTTCCCTTGCTGTTTGACGGTATTCTTCAAGTTCATCTCTGGGTAGAAACTTAATCATCTTCACACTCTTAGTAGGATTCCACGGTTCTCTTGTTCGTCCCTGTCGAGATGTTATAGGATACGTTTATGCTACTTCAAGTCTGTCACGAATATCATACATATCTTGTAGAATACTATTTTCTTGCTAAAGCTACTGCTCTTGGTTCTCCGTTATGCTCTTTAAGGCTGCATTTTGGGCTTTGGCGATGACATTTGACCAAGTAAGAACGGACTGGATGGGGCCGACTTCCTCTGGTCGAGTTCTAACCCATCTGTCGAATATGAGTTCCCTATCATGTCCTTGCACAAATTCATTCTCAGGGAAACTAATCACATAAATACTCTCTGAAAGATATAGATTTCCTAGGACCATGAGGACAAGCTCTAGGAGGTATTCCTCTCATTGACAGGATTCACACGGATGCACTGGGCTTGTCTGAGTTGGAAAGGAGATCGGAGTTCTTCCTCTCGAATCTCTGGCAATTCGAGCTTCATCATGAATCTCCTTTGGTTGCCGCTGCTACTCGTAGTCACTTCTCCATGTCGGTGGAAAGGTGAGCTAGTGTCCACGGTAAATCTTCGGCCGCAGGATCCTTCCATCTCCAAATACCCTTACGGAGGGGCTTAAGACTGCTATCCATGGAAATCAAGTATGTTTGCGCCTTGTATGTCATGGTATGGTGAAAGGCAAGTGCTGTCTCCGAAGGTCTCATGTTTGCTCCTTTGAGCTGGATCATCACTTGAGTGGTGTTTGCTGATGATTCTCTCATTAGGTCCAACGTAAAGCTGGGTTTCACTTGGATGATAACATGGCCGTTATGAACACCAACTTGTACTGCGGTAAGCGAGGCGTGTCAAAAGTATTCCACTTGGCATCTACACAAGGAAGGTTGGATGTAACCCTAGCTTGATAGCTCCAAGTTGTAAACCTCGATAGCCTTGCTCTATGTATCTTTTTAGATTATCATATGAAAGTATGGATTGTAGAAACTGCTCCATATTTTAAGGAAACCGTTTCTACATTAATGTAAATGGTTTCTGCATTAATTTTTAAGAAAATGGTTTTATGTTATAATTGTGGTCTATTATTGAATTTTAATTCATTATTTGCTGCCCATATAAGTTTAGAAACGTTCTTCATTTGCTTTTTGATAGAGAGAATAGAAGAACAAGTTTCACAGAGAAACTTGGGTCCCCAAGTCCACAATTCTCTTTAGAAATAAAACACCATCAATTCAGTTTTGAGAGGACTTGGAAGCTCCTAAGCAAGGCAATAACGCTTATAGCCGGAGGGAGGTAGCCACTTCGTGCAACGGACATCGTCGGACTGCTCTGTTTCAATGGCGGGAGGTACGCAAAATTTACGTTTTCGCTGTGTTTTATATACCTTAAGTTTCTGCATATAAGTTTAGTGCTATCAGTTAGCATCAGAGCCGACGAAACCTCTGCCTTGAAGCTTAAAGCAGTATATAGTTTTTGGAAAAACATACCCGGTAGAAAAATTTTTGATTATTGGGTTTTTTAATTTGGAGTTTTTTAGAAAAAAATAAGATTAAAAATCATTAAAATATTAGATTTCTAAGATTTTTCGGATTTAAAACGTCAAAAAGGGTATCCATAAGGCTAAGAAACCGTCGGGTTTCATACTAGGTCTGAAACGGGTCAAAACCGGGTCAAAATGACTCGGTTGGAGGTTGAAGATGATCTTCCCGAGTGACCAAATAACAGGTCATTTGACATGTGAAAAACGATGTCGTTTTTACTAAGTTGAGAATTGCTCAACATGAAGAAAAACGACAAGTCGTTTTAGTTGGTGTGGATCGCATTTTCACAAGAAAAAACGACACGTTGTTTTATACATACAAAACGACATATCATTTTGACACAGTAAGGGGCGCTTCTTATTAAGAAAAACGACAAGTCGTTTCATTGAATAAAACAAACTCCAAAATTAAAAAAAAAAAGGTATTTTTTCCAAAATTTTTATTTCAATAATTTGGGAAAATTTTTCATAAAATTTAAAGATTAAAATAGTTTGTGAAATATTTTCATAATATTGAAAATTTGTGAAATTTTTATAATATCCATAATTTTGATATTTTTATGAGATTTTTCATACTGTGGAATAATTTATGAAAAAAATCATAATTTTGAATATTCATAATTTTGGTATAGGTTATGAATATTATACAATTTGTATGGATATAATTTTATGAATTTATGTACATATATTGTTCATTATGTGTAATTCATGATTTTAATTATGCATACAATATAAAGTTGTATAATTTAGTACATTAAAATTTTGTATAATAATGTGCTAAATTATGCTTTTTGGATGTGTAATTTTGATTTATACATGATGAGTATTGGTACATAAATTATTGGTTTTTTGTTCATATTTATTAAAATTGCTTTAAGTTCATACAATTTATATGAACAAAAATAATAGAATAAAATGTCTAGTGATTCATATAATTTTATTAATTAGAATGTAGCCACAGCAGCTTTAATTGTATAAAATTATATATTAAGTGGTTTAGGATCACATTTAGTAAAAAGACATTGATTGTAATTAATCATAATTGATATAATAGATTTTATCCCACATGAATTTTTATTATATTCATATGATTAATTAGGATAAAATATCAAATTATATTTCTTAATTTACCCATAGGAATTAAGAAAAGGAACATAATTTATAATTTTATCATAAAGTTATGAGAATCTAATGGAATTAGAACTTCAACCCGTAGGCAAGTTTTATGTCACTAGATTCATAATTCTAATGAAGATAAATTTGATGATTTATCATAAAGTAAAATGAATCCAATCGAACTAGAGCTTTAGCCCACAGGTAAGTTCTATGTCACTAAATTCATAAATATTAAATCATGATTTACATTGGTAACATGATATAAGTTTATTAGTCTCAAATATTATGGGATGTAAGTAGGAAATTTTTGTTGCAGCTTATGACCTATGAATTACTCTAACATTAAATAAAATTCCTGAGCTTAGAGGGGACAAATTTGATGGTTAGACATAGATTATGCTATAAGCAAAGACGAACCTGTTATTACTAACACTAGCAATACAGATAAAATGAGCTTTTAAAGAATATTGGGACCGATGTAATCATTTCGATACGGCAATCATAAATACCAATATTTATGCTAGTATTGGAGGTCTGTCAATAAGCATAAAGAATATCGAGGCATTACCAAAAGGTCATTGATGAGCATTAAGCATCATCATATAAAGCGCTTGCCATCACCTTAATAATAAAATTTACATCCTTAAGGCTCACCAAATGTGTGAAAACACATTCCGGGGTCAAGGAATACTTTGGCTCAATTGAAGACATTTGAGATTGATATAGATGAATCTTACCTTGTACAATGTAAATTAATCACTTTTCACAACATTTGAACTCTCTTTTTCAACATCTTACAGTACACATAAGGAAACTTGGTCAATTAATAAATCTATGACCTTGTGTGCTTAAGAAGAAGGGAGGCTGATAATGGAAATGAGTGAAAGTGCGTTTTGCCAATACAAGAAAAGAATAAAGTATTAATAATAATAATTCAATCTCATTTTTCCTATGAATATAATATGATAAGTATCACTCATAACTCTTAGTGGATTGTTTTTGTTGTACAATCCACATTTCAAATATCTTACAAGATATGCGAAATCTAAGGATGCCAATAGAATGTGAACAAAATATCTATTCAGAAAACAACATTTGTTCACATATAAAGGCAATTTGAACATGCAATAAAAAATAAATAAGTAGTGGTCTTATTTGAATTTGGAGAAGACCTTGTAAATTTCTATTTTCTCTGGGAATTTAATTTCGGTTTCAAGACTTGTACCTTTGGGATATTTTATTAGTTTTTCAAAACTTTCTTCAGTTTTTTTTTTAAAAGGAAATCCTATTAGAAATGATACATTTTCTAATGGTCCTTTCAATATCAATTTACAAAAGGATGCCACTCATAATGTTATGCATGTTCATATTGGTATAAAATATTGTGTTATGAATAAAGATTCTTCTATAAAGTGGTGCCAAAAATTAAGAAAAATCTCTCTAAAGAGAATTAAGGATTAGTAAATGATGAAGTACTTAGTATTTTAAATTTTACTGATTATAACACTTGTACGAGCTGCATTAAGTGAAAGCAGGCCAACAAGTCCAAGAAAGGTACAAAGAGGAATACAAACATATTAGAAATTATAGATTCATATGTGAATTCATATAGTCTAAAACATTTCATCTCTTTCATAAATAGTTACTCACAATACATGTGTCTTTACTTGCTTCATAACAAGAACAAAGCATTAAATTTTAAAATTTTAAAGCTAAGTAGAGAGACAATATGGAAAGTAAATTAAGATCATGATAACAGACAAGGGTGAAGTATATTATGGTAGATTCACTGAGGATGGACAAGTATCTGATCCACTTGTGAAGTTTCTTCAAGAACATGGGATAATTACCCAATACATCATTCTTGGTTCTCTAGAAAAAATGGTGTGACAGAAAGAAGAAACTAAATTTTAATGGACTTGAGGTCACTAAATCCTTGTGGATTACAACTCATAAACCAGCCTTATATATATTAAACCAATTTCAATTAAGGTTGTCCCAACGACACCATTTGAATTATGGAAAGTTTGAAAATTGAGTTTGCAACATATATACATTTAGGATGCCTTTCTAAAGTAGGAGTTTGTAACTCAGAAGAAAAGAACATAGATCCAAAGACCACTAGTCGATATTTCATTGGATATGTCGAAAGGTCTATGGAACATGGATTCTATTGTCCATCTCATAACACTAAGATTGTGGAATCAAGAAATATAAAATTTCTTGAGAATTACTTGATCAATGGGAACATGGAACATTGTTTTTGAAGATAGAACATTTGTTGCTCAATTTTACTGCTCAAGTGATTAATGGTTGTTGTTCATAACACTCTTTAACTTCACCAAGTGTTGATCAATCGATTATTGAACTTCCACAGTTTTGCTGTTTATAATCCAGTAGATCAAATAGTTCAGGTAATGCCTAAAATTATTGGATATATAGTTGAACAACATGTTTCTTTGGATAGTGTTGATACAACATTAAGAAGGTCTACTAGAATAAAGAAATCAGCAATTCTTAGTAATAATTAGGAGTATCTATATAAAATTGGACTATAATATTTGAGCCAGTAGTGATCTTGAAACGTTTTCACAAACCTTAAATTGAATCAAACTTATGATTCAATGCCATGAAAGGTGAGTTCAATTCTATGGTATCTAAGGAGTTTGTGATCTTGTCGAGTTGCCACAAGTTGTAAATGAGTCTTTGAGACAAAGAAGGACTTATTGGGCAACACTGAAAGATATAAAGTAAAACTCAATGCTAAAGGATTCACTAAAGAAGAAAAGAATCGATTATAAGGAGATTTTTCTCCTATATTTAGGAAAGATTCTGTAACGCCCCTTTTTACGGACGTCATAGATATCGTTACATTCATTCATTTATCCATTAATTGAAGCAAAACTATTATAAATTATAACATGTATTTGAAATCATAATTTGAAAAAGCATACCCAAGATCCGTACATACATTTTTTTTTATATTATTATTATTTTTTTTTATACAATTCACAAGAAATTATAAATTACGTAATTATAACAATTTGTTTTTCCATAAACATCTCATAAATAGTTTGCTAATATCATTGAAAATTAAATTAACCTTTGAAGACATTAATAAAATTCTTTGAACACAATTCGGTAGGCCAAACTTTAGATTTCAGTAGGCCGAATGTCAACCATAGGCAGGCCGCCCGAGGCTTTGCAAAATGAAATTTTGAGAGCAATAAGTTCGGCAGTCCAATAAGTAATGGTCGGCAGGCCGAACTAAAAAAAAATATTTGAAATTAATTTTTAAAACAAGTTCCAAAACTTTAAGGTGTGGAAGCAATAAACAAACTCAGAGATAAAAACATAAAAATAAACATAGTTTTAAAATTTAAAAACTTCTTTCTTTCTTGGCGTCTTCCGTTTGCAATTCATCTTGCTTAGCTCACATGCCCATCTTGGTCCTCCACCTATTCCATGATTCTTTTACCTTTATCTGCAACATGATATAAACTTAAATAAGCTAATATTTAGTAAGTACATTTGTAAATCTCACAACTTTAAACATTTCATGAACATCATCATCATCATCATAATAGTGCTCTAGGCACATTTTCATAGGGAACATATCTTTCTTTGCATTGTCCATATTAAAAACATTATTCATTTTATCTTAAGGGCCCAAGTGTTGCACCATAACATCATCATAGGCGCGCCGCCATGAGAGGAGAGGGGTAGCTAATCCCAAACCAAACATGACATCATAACTTATCATATCATAACATAACATATCATTGGGTGTGCAACACTTATTTAGGTGATACATATATGCATACTTATACTTTCATGCTTTGAAAAACGTTATCATCAAAACATGCATAAACTTTCATACCTTAAAACTTCCATAAAAATACTTTATGAAAAATCATCATAAAACCATCATAGATATCATCATGAACATAATTTCAAACCTTTATAAAATATATCATGTTGCAGGTGAGAATGTACTTATCTCAAAAAGCTTACTTAACCTTACTTTTGTAGGTGACGACGCCGCGGTCTCGATGTGCTCACTTCATATTGTGTCCATGTCATACATTCATAAAATGGCAATTAACATTTATTTTCAACGAATTAATCACCACAACTTAACATCCATATCATATAACATCATACATATATTCATCTCTTGAAACATGACAATTCATACTACATTTTTCATTAACCATAAAACATTAAAACAACACTTTCAAAAAACTTATATTTCTGACCTTCATAAATTTAAAAATTAATAACTTTACATTCACATATAATTTGAGCACCAAATTTTGTAAGAACAAGGTTAACATATATGCACATTACCATGATTTTTATTTAGTCATAAAAATTTCATTTAATAATTTAAATAAATCACATAACATTCACTTTCAAAACTGCCAGCAATAACAAAACAGTGAGTAGTCCACACTTGCATTCTTATAATAAATTATCTACATTCTAAAATAATTCCATAAAAATACTACATATAATAGACATATAAAATTACAGCATATCCAAAAATTAGCTTCAAATAAATTCAACACAATTCAAATCATGCTTT